>MU225472.1:1362201-1392548 GCA_018584345.1 Thuja plicata | reverse complement strand
AGGATACTATAAGTAGGACTAGATGTGGTAAAGCTCATACACCAATACAATGCAAATGAACTAACACAAAATTTTGATCTATTGAATTTAAATGCAATTTGAAAGAACATGCAAGATCTAACATAAAAAATGTAAATCTAACACCAAAAAGAAAGATTTGTCTATCGCGGGTTCACCAAAATGTAACATATAAAATAGAGATGTTACCAAAATGTAAGGTGTTTGGAAAGGGATAAGGTGGTTTGATTGTTAATTATTATTTGATTTGCTTAGAGTATGTTGATTTCCTTAATCCTACCTTACATTTAATTGAATTTTATTGATTGTGTATTGCAATTGTGATTAGGGAGAAGATAAGATGCTCCTCTTTTATCCTCAAATGCACAAATGGGAGATCCAAGTTGATTAACACAAAAGAAGGGTTAATGCACAAATGAATCAACTCTTCGGAAAGAGAACAAAGAAGGGGATCTTAAATTATGTTAATTGATTAAATGAATAGGTTTAATTACAGTAATTGAAAAGGATAAGAAGAAGAACTAACTTTAAAAAATTACAGATCAAAGAATGTTGTTTTCTAAGGTCTGTAGAGTGTTTCTGGAAAAACTGGCAGATGATCCTAAACTGAAACACAGAGACAAACAAAACCCATAAATCTTTTTCTGTTCTGATGTCGTCTTATGAAAAAGGTTGACCTTGACCCACAAATATCAACCCTGACCCAATAATGTTGACCCTAACCTGCATAGGTCCGACAGACAATCTGATCACGCCGTTTGAAAGAAAGTCGAAAAGGGTATCCAGATCTGGTCTCAAATCTGCTATTCTAAATCTGTACCTACAAGAAAAATAGGATTGTTTGTTGTGGGGGAGGGGTTTGCCTTGGTCAAACCCTAGTTTTGGAATTAACCTCAAATATATGTAATTAAAATTGCAGAAATAGACAAAGTAAATGCTTAAATTCACCTTACTTGTAAAAGTACTTGTGGCAGATTCGAATCCTTGAATCCACAAGTATGCTTCAAAATGTGGAATGTAGAAAGGTAGGATGTCTTCAATCTCTTTCTTGTAGATCACCAACACCAACTCTTGAATGGGTTCTTGAATTTGGAATAGGCTTGGAAGAAGGTGGATGGAGAGATCGCCAAAAGGGCACTATGTAGCTTGAATCCTTCAATGGCTTCCAATGGATCTCCTTCATGAAAATGGATGCTTGAATGGATGAATGCTTGCTTGAAATCTTGTTCCTTAGCTTGCTTGAATCACACTTGAAGATAGTTTGAGAGTGCTTGATTACGATTAGAAGACTTAGCAAAAATGAGGGGAGAAAGGCTCCCTTTTATATGAAACTAGGGCACAATCTTCTAAGGAGGCCAACATATGAGAATTAAATTTCCATTAAAGCCTTTACCCCTAGGAGAGGACCTATATTAAATATAATTTAGGAATTAATGCTTCAGAACCCGAAACAGCCGACCCGAAAGTGGGAAAACACTTTTTTCAAAGACCGACATCCAAAACTGTGAGACCCCAGGATCTGAACCCTGGGTCAAGGTCAAGGTTGAGGTTGACCTTGACCTAGGTCAGGGTCAAGGTCAACATAGACCTAAAAGGTCGACCCTGAACCTGAAGCCCAGAATCACCAGTCTACAGTTCAGAATGCAGAATTCAAGCTAAACAGGAGTGGAAAGAAGGACAGAATAGGGGGAAGCCATGTCAAGATTAGGAACCCATTCAAGGCACTTGTCATGACCCCAAACCACTCACTCGGAAGGATAAACAAGTCTAAAATGGAAGTGCTTCCATTTTCTGACTATACACAATTAAACATACATTGTGCAATAAGGCAACTGGGCCAAAGAGGTATGAATTTATAAAATTTAATCCAGCGATAGGTGCAAAAATGAATAAAGTTGCTTGGTGGGATGTAGGTTTTGGTTGCATGTTGTTACCCAAAGTTTTCCCTTGCCCAAAAATTGTCTTGATTTGTGCAGAAAATTATGATGAATAAAGAAAATAAATTGTGAATAAAAATAAATAGGAAGAAATTTTATCAATAATCTAGGAAGAATTTCTCAGTTTTCTAGACCTAGGGTTTGACCGAAAAAACTGTAATGTCCATATTTACCTTGGATTGTTGGAAGAGCAATATGAGGTAGTCGTGCTAAATGCAATAGATTCATTTATAAAGGGTCTAATAGTTGCATAGGCAAAGGCTTCATTGGGTGAGAACCATAAGCCTCCTTATGATTTTAACATTTTTGTGCCATGGGTTCAGGATACTATATCTTTCCTAGCATTGATTAAAAGAAGCAATTCTTTAAGACATTTATGTTCACAACCTACTTGTTCTATCTTCTATTATCCAAGCATGTTGCAATATTAATGAGAAACAGTAACAAGCTTGAAATTCAGAGGGGGATAGGACCGACATGTACTCCAATATATAACTAGACACCTCAAATAAGGATGTATGATAACAAAAGGAATTACAGTAATTTTGTAGACTTCTTTTTGGCACCATTGTACAAAAAAATAACAAGCACTCTAATGCCTAGATTGTCTGCTTCATGTAGGGATTGCATCCATCTTGGAATCACAATTCAATTGGTTGACTGGTACTTAATGGAAGAATACAATGTGCTAAGGTTTTACGGATCAGAACTACAACCCTCCAAACTTCCAATGCATGTGATAGATAGGGTGTTTGTAGTAGAATATGTACTACACCTAGAGAGCATAGATCGAATCTTCGCTATCCAATCGAAGAAGAGCATATTCCCTTCCTTGTCTTTCTCAATTGGAGGGATAACATTTGAGAGAAAGGCATTCAAAGTGGCAAATTTTTTTTTAGAAATTTCTCAATTTGATTTAGAGTGGTACTAGAAGTATGATCCACTCAACGTCATTCAAACAATGCTTGTTGCTAATAAGAACATTGCAAACTTATTTCAACATGAAAGTAAACCATTGCTAGAGAAGTTGTTCAAAAAAAGGATAGCTAGGATGACGATACAAAAGTGATGGAGAAAGTTTTCGCTAAGGGAAAAATTTTAGTTGAACAATTGTCATCACAAATTATGACATCAATAAACTAGGGCATTGTACAGCCTAGAATGTCCTACAATTTCTACGAAAAAAATATCTCATCCATCAAACATAAAAATACCAAAGAAAATAATAAAAGATTGTAAGGATAGAAAATGGACTCCAATGAAAATGAGTGATTTTTGGAGTATGAGAAAGGATCTTGGTGAACCAAAGACCAGTGCAGATATGGATGAAATAGACAAGGATATAGATTTTAGAAAATTGTGGAATTTGGAGCATCCTACCATGACATATGACAGCAGTGATCTAGACAGTGAGGATGATAATCCACTAATTGCATTTACTCTAGGGAGTCAGAGTGGAGTCAATGACTACCAAAAACAAGTATATAGCAAAGACGAAATCATTATGGAAAAAATGGGTTATAAAGGTGGTGGTTTGGGTCCCATGAGAGAAGGCATCTAGAATCCAATTGTCACACAAAAATTTGATCATGGTGCAGGCCTTGGGTTTGGATTTGGAGTTGACCCATTAGATTCATCAGGAACCACTATGCCCACAAGAATATCCATTTCCATGGGTGGGATTGGGGAATATACTTCTACTTGGTCTGGTAGTGGCACTGGTGCCAGTGGGACTGGGCAACTTATACAACAAGTTCCCTCTCTAAAGAGGCCAGTAGAATCTACATAGAATCCCATAGAAGAAGATAGTGTCAAGAAGAAAAAGGTTTCTAGATCATTGACACTCGATCCTAAAGAACTATTTCCACTTTCAAGTTCAACAAAACCCTCTAAAAATTTAAATCCCCAAACAAAATTAGTTAGATCAATAGGAATTGCAAGCTCTGGTTCACCTTTCAAATATTCAAATCCTTCTGCAACACCAGATTTTTGTTTCAAATATTTCTATAATAAATTTGCAGAAACAACAACCAAGAATAAGGAAATAAAGAAGACATTGTAGACTCGTGCCCTTACTGCAGTTGTAAAGGAACAACCTGCATCCAATAGGATTTTTTCAACATATGACCCAAACAAAGACATGATGGATATCATGGTTGTTATTCCACCAAAAAAAGATGGAAACCCATAAGAGAGTCAGATAGATCCATCTGAATTTTAAGTTAGCACTCTCCAAATGGATTTTTCCAAAGTTAAAAATGTGGACAAAATCAATGTGTCAAAGTCTACAAACCAAGTGGTCTACAGTGCACTGCTAAAGCTGGAAAGAGAGAAAAGTAAGCTTGAGAAAAATATAGAAAAGTTACAAGAAGACATTGCCAATGAAAAAGCAAAGAGGAAAGCTTCAGAGAATAGTTTGAAATAATTACAGAAAAATATTAAAAAAATTAACCTCTACATCAGAAAATACAGAGCAGGAACATGCAGAGGAAGAAGTGAAGGAACATGAGCAGGCAGAGCTGAAGGCACTAAGGAGAAAATTGGTAGAAATTAGTAAAAAAATAGAGGAAGAAAGAGTCACTTCAAAAAAGTTATTTAAAACCATGGAGAGTAATGTTGCCTCCAACTGGGAATTGCTAAAGCAATTGGACTCTCAGGTGGATAAATCCAATCATTGGGAACACAAAGCAGTGGAAGAGAAAAATAACTGTGAAAAAATGGCAGAAGAACTAAATAAGGCCAATAATACAATTCAAACTTTAAACAATACTAGTAATAATTTAGTGAAGATTACTAAAGAACACATTTGGGGCCAAATATTGGAGATGTCTCATAGATTGTGTGAGTGGTTTGAAATGATTCAAAGTATGAGAGTATGTTATTTGAAGCTCCATAAGAACATTGAACAGAACATGGATGTTGTCAAGAAAGAAGAGAAAGAAAAAGATATTATGCAATAACTCTACAGTAAGAGTGATAGTTATCTATCAAACAAGGGAATTAGCACCTACGTTGATGCCTCAGTAAAGGTGTCAAGTATCATTCAAAAATGTGAGAAGCTACGGGAAGCACAGGAATTGGATGACAAAGCTAAGAAGAAGATCACAGAGATGGAACAAAGGAAAGCGAATTTGGAAAGTCTTGGTTTGCCTAAGGGATTTGACGCAAATAAGTTCATTGGAAGAGAAACTTACAAAATAAGGTTGCAGGACAAAATAAATACTTATTTACGCTTTCTTAATACATACATATCTCCTGATATAGTCATGGATTTCATCAAACCAGTGAAAACTTTGAATGGAGTTTTAGAAGGAACAGTGTTGTCAAGCCACACTTCCAAATATGAATTGCTAACAAAGTTGTAGGAGTATGACTATACTGTGAACCAAATTTCTCTGCCATCAAAGGATGTTTGGACTGGCCTACAAAGATTGCTCTGAATTTTGAACTACTGTAAATTGTAATGTATTACAAATGAACACAAAACAATTTGTGCTCTATCTAATTTTCATGTTTTCCAATTTAATGTACATTGAGTTACTCTATTTTATTCAGTTATTCTTAGTTGATTTTCTCTGTTATATGCTATTGGAATACAAAAATTCATTCTAGAATTTTAAATTCAAATATGAATGATCATTGATGATACAATACAAACTAAAATAATGATACTCTTTGTTCTCAAATTTTAATGATGAAAGATAATACATTCTTGCTTTTCTAAAATGAAAATTGAATGATAGGATATAGTAGTTAATAAGTTCAAAAATACCTATTGATTGTGACTACTAATTTAGTAGAAATTTCCTAAATTTGCCAATTCATCTTTGCGTTGTCGTCGTCATCAAATTCTAGGGTATTCCATTTCCTTCATTGTTATCTTCATTTTTTGTTTGTGTCTTCTTCACTCTGACCTCCACTTCTATGAATCCCACTCCCATCGCCACCTGTATTTGTCCCACTCAGAGTCAGAAATTTGTTAATGTTGTTGCCCAACCCTCTTCTTTTGCATCTTTTCTTCCCTGGATTTCCATTGCTCTTTGATAAGGAAAAGTATTGACATCATACCAAGATGGGTAGACCCTCAAGCATGTTTCCAAATTCTTGTCTAGTTTGTTTCTTAGCTTTGATTTTAGGAAGCCCAAAGAAATGAAAACTCTCTCATCCTCCATCGAACCCAATATCATGGTTTGACATAGATCGGCAAGATTGAAGAACTCTAAAATTTCATCACGCAACATTGTGCTCTATTTTAGTTCTATCAAAAGCCTTGTTGTCGAGCCCTCTTCATGTGGGTTATGCATTAATTGATATTGATGCTTCATAGTCCTTGCAAAAGTGCCTAATTTTTGTCTAAGAAGACCCTCATCTAAAATTCCATTGATAGTCGCTCCATTGAATTCTACAAATTTGCAAAATTCCTTTATCAAAGTCAATAGCCTATTACGATAATCTTCCTAGAGTTAAAGCACTAATATTGAGGAAACACAATTTTCATGGCCTCAAGCAGTTGTTTAGATGGCAATCAGAATCTTATTTCAAAGGAAACTTTATAGGCTATGTCCCTTGCATTAGCTGTTATAGACTCGATGATCTCGGTAAACTCTTCCCTTGTAACTTTTGTAGCTCACTTCTTTGGGGCACTATAGTACATTGGTTTCTGAAATCCCCTTACACAAACACATAAATATCCATTTTCAATGATCTTTAAATAATTATCAAGATTGTCCAAATCTGTTAGTTTCCGCCAGTGATGAAATTTTTCATCGGATAAATTTGGGTCATTTTGATAGAGATTATCGAGGGCTTGGCATGAAATTTTACGCAAATGCGCATATTCTGCAATATACATGGCTCTTTGTTGGGTTTTTTCATAATGAACGACATTTCTTCTAGCATGGGAAGAAGAGATGCTAAAGTCAAAAGTGTCTCTATATTGCTTAACCTCCGAAGCAGGTCGCCACATCTCTGATTTTCTGCATTGTTATGATTTTCATACATAAGTCCAATCAAAGATTGATATTTAGAAAAAACTCAATGCGTTGGTCCATCCAAAGAGATCCATTTGGTATCAACATCTTTTAGAAGCTTTTTTCCATTGGTAATTCCATCAGCAAAGTGCTGAAATTCCCTAAGACATCTGGGACTTCAAAAAAAATATGAGTACAAATCTCTTACTAAATCTTCAACCTTGTTTACTAAAGGAAACTTCTTCACAACTCTAAAAGCAAGATTCATCCTATGGGCCATATAGTGAATGCCAACAACATATGGTGAACAAGAAGCCTGCATCTTTGTGCAAAGACCATTCCTTTGACCTTGCATTACTAAAGCTCCATCCGCTCCAACACAGATCAACTTATTTTCTATTGTCAATTCATCCATAGCTTCATATTCAACTAAATGGCTCTTTACTAATTGAAATAAACTTTCCAATGTCGCATTGTCCCTCAATTTTGTAACAGTTAGTAGATGTGGTTGGCAGACATTATTATGTATAGTACAAACATGCATGCATGCCCATGACGTATTATCTATTGTTGTAACTTCATCTAAGGACAATGCAATAAAGGTTGACTCTTTTATTTTTCTTTGTACATCCTCTATTTCAATCTGGGCAATACAACTTGCCTATTCCCATCTATTGTTTATTGACCAATGAGTGATAGGATAGTTAGGAAATTTCAAAAAGTTTAACAACCCACTCATTTTTGGATAGTCTGTCATTGGACGCCCTCTGTTCAAAATATAGAAAACATTATTTAATTAAAAAAATTTCCGCATTCTTCTACTTCACTTGTTTTTGCAAAAATAGCATTAATAGAACCTTGAACTTCACCAGGCTTCATCTTAGATTTTTGAAACAAATAATATTCCTCAACATTCCTTTTATGTTGACATTGCTCCTTTGTTTTATATCTTACCACTTTTATTTCCTTTCCATCTATAGTTGAGGTTTCGTAAACCTTACCAACATGTTTCTCTATGGTGTCTAGTTTAAAAGCTGCAACCGCTTTTCCTTTTTATACTTCCAACTAAAAATCATACATTTGCATTCTACTAGTGGATCACCTACAATTGGATTGTCCACAGATTCAATGAATGGATACTTTTCAGCCCAATCAAATTTAAATCTCCTGGACATCTCCCATTGACGATCAGTTTTTTCTTTTGATTTTCCTCTCCCTTTAGTGTTACAGTTAATTGAACCATCATCATCACTGAAGTTGATCGATTCATCTTGGTACTAGTTATTTACTTGAAATTCTTCTTCAAGGTCATCTTCATCATAGATATCAGGTTTTGCAACTTCTTCACCTGATTTATTAGGTTCCCCAATTTTTTGAATAGACTCCTGTGTAAGTTGAGAACCTTGAAGTTGTACAGGTTCCTCTGATGATGTACCTTCCTCACTTTGACCAACACCATTGTGTCTACCTCCGCCAAAGTATGAAGATATATTTCTACATTTCGTTGGCCTCTCTTGGACATCTCCACCTTCAATATTCCTCTTCCTATTTAACTTTGACTGTGACATCTCAAACAAATTAAGGCTGAAATAAACTTTTACTTGAATAAGATACTACGGACTCGTAATCATTCTGGTTCGCTACCGATCGCAATTGTGAGCTCAGAATCAACTAAATTTTTGTACTACTAAATCTCTTGAAACTATCCTTATATACAAATGCTTATCTCAAATTTTGGCAAAGGGGCCAACAATTGCATATGATAACAACTAATATTTGGTGAACCCTGCGTAATTTCAAGTAATTGACTAGGCAAATAGGGAAGGAATTTGGGACATGATTATTTATGATGCATGGTGAATTGGGTCCTAGTGCAAATAAAACTTTCACTTGGGACAATGGGCCTTTGGTGAATGGTGATCCTTGATAAATATACCATTCCTTAATTTGTGGTGAATAATAGTAAAATATACAATAGAAAAATGGGTGAACAACTTGACTACCATAGTGAAATTACGTGCAAATAGTGGCAAACAACCCGACCACTATAAGTGTCTTTTATAAAATCTAGGCCAACTAGTCAACCAGTATACTAAGCATTTTTTCACCAATTTCTATATGCCCGACAGGACATATTCGCCAATTGGCAAATAATCACCACTAAAAAAGTCCCTTCTCATGATACAAAAAGAATTTATTGTCTATTGGAAATAAATATTGGAAGTGCATAATAGATTTAAGAGCTAGGCAGTAAGTAAAGACTACCAACATCATTAAAATGAATCAATAGATTTTCATATTCTAAAGAGGAATGTTTTGCAGGTGGAAAATGAGGTACTAGAGAGCTAAATGATGAAGGAGTTTTGGATTTACAATCTTGCTCTTAGAATGAAACCAACTCCCTTAGAGATCTTTACCATTGATAAATGAAAGATTATGAAGTTCCATCCTGGTTGTAATTTTGTTGAGATCAAGGAAATAGAAATAGCTGAGAAAGAACCTTGATGACTCTATATAATTTATGACATAGCTCGACAGGATCGTCATTTGCACATCCTTCTTATTCTCCAAAATTTTATAAATTTTAAAGAGTATATGAGGTGGTAGCTCTTTAGCATCCCATTCCTAGAGTAGAAGATGTTTATCCAAGCACACCTTGCTTGTCTTTGAAGGCTATTTTTGGAGAGCCTCTCTAAGATTGGTGACATAAAAATCTTATAATACTACCACTTATGAAAGAGTGACCTAGGAAAATTATCTTAGTTTTTCGTCTAACCAATGTTTTAACTCATATACATAGATTGGTTTTCCATATTTCCTTTAGTTGGTCTAATTTTCATGGCATGATCCAATCTTGCACCCATATACCCAAATTGACTTTTAAAATTTCCTTCAAGTATGTGCAGGATCATGATATGCCAAAAAGTGGCGATGTGAAAAAGAAGTCCTAATTTGTAGACTAGTTGAAAAATAGCTATAACTTTCAAATGGTATATCATTTTTTAAATCTAAAACATGTGTCAGAGTCTATGCTTCGCCTACTAAAAGAAGAAGAAAAAAAATCAATTTAATGAAGTTTAGACTAAGTTAAGGTGGTCAGACATGAGAGTTTTTATATTCTAGAAAAGTTGTAAAAGAAAAATTATAATTAATTATTTACTAAGAAAAAAATTACAAAAAAAATGTGTCATATCCAGACATTAATCTACTACTTATATCTAGAATCTAGTAAAAAAAAATTATCATTTGATTGTGTTTAAGGTGGTCAGACATACGCCTACTTCTTATCTTTTTAGTCCTGATTGATAGACTGGTTGAAAAATAGCTATAACTTTCAAACGGTGTAACATTTTTGAAATCCAAAACATGAGTCACATTCTATGTTTTTCCTACTACAATTAAAAACTAAAAAAAAATTCAATTTGATGAATTTTAGACTAAGTTAAGGTGGTCAAACATGAGATTTTTTATTTTCTCAAAAATTTGTAGTAGAAAAATCATAATTAATTATTTACTTGGAAAAAAATTACAAAAAAATATGCGTCACATCCAAACATGAGTCTACTACGTATATCTAGAATCTTGTAAAAAACATTATCATTTGATTGTGTTTAAGGTGGTTAGACATACACCTTCTTCTTATCTTTTTCCTAAAATTTTCATACTACTGCATTGAAATTTGAAATTTCACCATATAGAATTTTTTTTTTTCAAAAAAAGGATAGTAGCTTAGAAACTAGATTCAATTTACTCCAGATTCTCTTCTTACACATTTTTTTATATAAGATTGATAACTTGTCCAAATTTTTACATCAACTTTCCTAACCCTAATTTTTTGAATTTTCATTGCCACTTAAGGCCTAGTTTGGCATACCATGATCCTGCACATACCCCTTCATTTTATTTGATTTTCATGACATGATCCAACCCTGCACCGTTTGTTGTGGGATGAAATAATGAGAGAAAATATCTACATAGCTCTTCTGACTAGGGGTGATGGATTAACAAACAATCAATTGTTCATGTATTTTTCATTAAATATGTTGGGGTCCCTTATATTTCCCCTTTTAAAAGATTTTCTTGTGTTGGAATCTTGTTTTTCCATGCAAACCATTATAAAACATTAATTTTTTGGGAGACCCTATTTTATTGAAGTTTATTTCCATGAAAAATCTTCATCTTCAAGAGGTTAAAGTGTCCTACCCATTTATATCCTTCTCTAACGATATATCTTTTTCCCTTATTTGAAGTGCATATAATTCAATTTTGTTGAAGTAATACAAAGATATGAAAGATATTAAGGAGAATATTTAGTTTCTCAACAAGATTGTTAAATTTGCCTAAGATATGAATCGAAGATGGAAATGTCAGCTAAGGAATATTTTTCATTGCAATCTGCAACCTAGTACTTGTTTATGTTTCACTGGCTCTTTGATATCTTTGATATCTTTGATGTTTCTAAAGGTTCCTAAATCTTTATTTGTTTTTTAACACTTAACCATGATTTCATTCCAAAATCCACTCTTTCTCCTATTCCAAATTCTAACTAAGACACCTATATACTAGTAGTGATATTTGTGGAAAAAGGTTCTTGAATCTTTATTTATTTGTTAAAACTTGACCATGATTTCATTCAATAAATCCACTCTTTCTCTTGTTCCAATCTCCAACTAAGATACCTACATACTAGTAGTTATATTTTGTGAATTTGTGACAACAACAAATGTGTGTTTGTCTCTATTTTTATATTTGGTTGTTCATTTCTAGTGATTGAAAAACTAGAGTTGTAATCTTTGTGCCTTTTCCCATTTGGGACATATTATATTCCTAAGTTGGTATCAAAGCTATATAGTTTCAGATTTTAGGAAATCTAAAATCCTAAGTTGGTATCAGAGCCATTTGGCCCTAAATCCTTGCGAGTTTGGACATTTGTTTTTTGGGTGTCAAAGTTTTTTGTGTGCGAGACATGATTGGAGATGAAGGAAAGAGTTGGCAGTAGCCACCATCCTTTAATGGACAAAACTATGATGTTTAGGAAAATAAATGACTCGTGGGACCTTATAGTTAGTGGGTTCATAAATGTGACTAACCCAATTCAATTTGCAGACCTCACAAACAATCAGAAGACCCTCATTTTCTCCTTCAACTAGATCTTCAAAAGTATTATGCTTAAAAAAATTTACCCTTAAACTATATAAAATGAATATACATCTTAACCTTAAAAAATATTACCCTCATTACTCTATAAAATGAATATACATCTTCACAAATTTGAAAAAAAAAAGTATTCCCTTTATCAATATAACTTATCAATAATCATTCTTACCCTCTAGTAGAAACCCCTTCTTAATTATTCCAAACCTGTTTAAAACATTTTTGACTAATACATAATACCAATAATAGTAACTAATAACCATATGGAGACACCATTGTAATTATTCATTCCCCTTGATGCAATTCAAGGTTGTTTTCATGGTAAGAAGGGGTGTGTGGAAGTGATTCATTAATATTCTTTACCAAACTAAATCTCTCAACTACAACTAGAACACATACAATAACTTTACATAATACTCCACACTTTTCCTACTTAGTCACTATTTTCAGTCCCAATTTCACTAGAAATCTTAGTGATAACATTAGTGCCAATATCAACATCATAGAACAGATACTCGTTTAAAGTTGATTCTGCTCCATCCACTTCTCTTATGAATACAAAGGTATAATCTAACTACACAATATGAAAGAGTAGACAAAATACTTAGTTTTTTATTGTAATTTTTTTTCATTTGAAGAGCACTTCAAAAATTACTATGTAAATAAACTCCTCTCAATATGATCTCTTTACTATTAGCTATTAAAAAGTATTCCCGAAATCAATACCTTCAAGTTGAACATTCAATTTTGAAATTCTTCTTTGCTTCAAATAAAAAGTTCCATACTCATCAATGCATGCAACTCTTCAATACCTACTAGGGTTACCACCTTGTTGTAAGAGTCCACCACAACTTGCTCCAAGCATCAAAGTTTGAAAAGACTCGGCAACTCCTCAAGCTCGGGACACTTTTTAATGCACAACCTTGTAAGCTTTGTATGATAATTAATTCCACTTTCTCTCTGCAAATCTTTGCAACTTTGAATAGGCAGACTGATGAGCGTTTTTGGTAGCGTAAAATTTCACTCGTAGCTTCTTACAACTATTAACATCAATTTTATCCAAGTAATTCAGACTTGAAAAACTTGGCAACTCTTGAATCTTGGGACAATTTATAATGTACAACTCTATAAGCTTTGTAAGATCACTAATTCCTGCTAATCTTTTGATGAGTGTCGTTGGCATCGTAACATTTTCTAGCTTCTTATGGTTTTCAATCTCAAATTTCTCCAAGAAATATAGATCGGAAAGACTTGACAACTTGTCCACCTTAAGACTATCGCTTATGCACAACTTTGTAACCTCTAAGTTACCCACCACACTTCTCAATTTTGGACAACCATACACTTGTGTTACAACAAATTAATTATCCCAGCTAACCATAGACTATTGGCACAGACCAAAAACATGTTTCATGTGCAGCCGCTTTTCAGCTGCCTACAACTGCCAAGCTAGTTTTCTCATTTATATTTCATAAATGTCGTATCTAACTTTAACTTTTTCTCTACAATGCTTGTAAATTTACGATGCATTTTCTTATAAATAGAATGTCTGGGCCTGATATTTCAGTGCTCTATTTTGTTGTAAATTATTTGTGTATTTTGTCTATCTTTATTCTATATTTTTTTTAAGGTACCAGAACCAAGAGGCAAGATTGTGCGCTCATATAGGATTTGTTAATAGGATTTGTTAATATTTGGAAGAGCCTTGTTGATCATCGTGAAGACTCTTTTGCAGAATCAAAGAGGGGAGGAAGCAGTTTCGATTAAAATTTGAGTATTTTTGGCAAGCTGATTGAAAAGTTGAAAGAAGTTCCCGTGTAAAGAAGGTAAGCGAAAGCTGTTGAAAGTGAAATGATGTGAGGTAGAAGCGTTGCTTAACATTGTTGATGTTTTTATGTTTTTTGGTGATTAAAAAAAATAAGCATGGTGAAAATACCCCTGCTAGAATATTGAAGGGTGATGTTATTTCGAAGCTGAGAAGAAATAGAAAAAAAATTGGTTTCTATTATTTTCATTTTTCAATGGTCATTATCTAACATTATCTGCTTTCAAACCACCCCTGTCTATGATGCCAAGTTTACCATTGATGACTAACTAATGTTTCTTAATATCATCTAGGTGTGTCTTGGATACATGAAGAGTTCTCGAAACTCAATTGTAAGGAACAAAGAGAGGAGAAGAAGAATAGAGAGAGATAAAAGGAGAGGGATATGGAGAGCAGAAGAAGAGATATAGAAACAAAGGAGAGAAGGATAGATAGAGATGGAAGAGATAAATATAGAGGGGGAAGATGGACGGATGGATGGATGGATAGAAAGGGGCAGGCATATCTAAAGCTAGATGGGAAGATAGAGGTAGAGATGAAGATAGAGAGAGGAAGAGAGAGATAAATATGTAGAGATAGTGATAAAGATAAAGAGATATAGATGTTGAGATAATGTGTGTGTGTGTGTGTGTGTGTGTGTGTGAGAGAGAGAGAGAGAGAGGTGTATGAATATTGGTACTAAATTGTATGAGTTGTCATTATTGTTGATATATAGCACAAGACTCAACATAAGTTTCATGTTGTAGACACAGTCTAAGTATAATTGGGTAAAGAGAAAGAACAATAGTCTTCACAAAAGGTATAACCTCCACAGTATGGATTTAGTCAGCCCATTTTTTTTTATGTAGAAGAATTCTTGAAGATGTAGATTCATTCCACATTAGATATTTTGTTCAATTCATAGTTTAATTTACTAGTTATTTGTAGAAGATGTCACTATATTTTACCATATTTCAAAGTAAAATTTAATGGCTTTGGTAAAATACTCAAGGGATGGGTATACGGCTCTCTTCTTTCAGTCATGTTGGGATGTAATTGGTTGGGAATTGATGGGTGTCATTGAGGAGTCCAAAAAGAGTAAATACATGCTTAAATATTTCAATACCATGAATATTACTATCATTCCCAAAGTGAAAGAGCCTAAAACTTTTGCCGATTTCTGACCTATTTATCTCTGCAATAAAACTTACAAAATTATAACCAAAGTAATTTACTTGAGATGACAACACCACATCCCATCTTTCATCTCTCAAGAGCAAGGAGGTTTTGTCCCAGGACGTGATACCATGGAAGGTGCACTAGTTTCCCATGAAGTGCTTCACTCCATCGATAATGATTAGACATCTAATTTTGTCATTAAACTCGATATGATGAAAGCATACGATAAAGTGTGTTGGGATTTTCTCTTCCAAGTCCTTCACAAATTTGGTTTTTTGAAACATTGGTGCGAATGGATCTTAGAGCTTGCATCTCAAGAGCATGGTATTCTATCATGTTATCAATTGAGTTATGGCAGATTTTTTTCTCTTCCAAGTATGGGGTTAGGCACGGTGATCCACTATCACCAATACTTTTCATCATAATGGTTGAAGCACTTAGTAGGACAATCTAGAGACATCATACTCTTCAACAATGGACAGGGGCACACATTGGAGGAACTGGTATCTAAGTCACACACTCCCTATTTGCTAATGATAGTTTACTATCTGGCATGTCACATGTCAAAGAAGCTAGACTGACCAAATGCACTCTGGAATTATACTCAGCCTCCTCAGGTCAGAAATAAATGTACAAAAATCATAAATCTATTTCTCCAACACAAATCACATCATTTCAAACAAAATTGCTCAAATTTTGGAATTTTCAGTTGACTTGTTACCGTTAACATACCTTGGTATTCCCTTTTTGTGGGAGCAACAAGTCAAGTTATTGGACCTCAGTTATTGATAGGATTAAGAATAGAGTAGTAGCATGGAAAGCTAGATGGCTCTCATTATCAAGTAGAATTCTTCTCATTAAATCAGTACTCTCGACAATTCCTAATTACTACCTATTAGATCTAAAGGCTCCTCCCATGGTAATTCAAAAAATTTAGAAGCTAATTAGGGACTTTTTATGGTCAGGGAATATGAACAATGAGAAAAAGGTCCCCCTTATATCCTTAGAGGATATGGCTCATGTCCCCGGCCTTGGGGGTGCAGGCGTCCATGATTTGGGTCAAAGGGTCAAAGCATTTGGGGGCAACTTAGTATGGCAAATGTACACCAAACCACAAAACAAGTGGTGTCAAATTATGCAACGAATGTATCTTGATAGCTACAATCCTTCGTGCATCCTTTCTGCTAATGATCCCCCTAATGGATCTGAAATTTGGAACTTTATGATGAACTCAAGAGATATTGTATACAAGTACATGTCGTGGGAAGTTAATGGTGGAACAAATATCAAATTCCAGAGAGATTCGTGGAAGGGGCTCCCTGTCATGCTATCTCCAATGATTCAACAAGATATAATAACAATTTATGAAAACACATGGGGCACTCAAATCATCAATTATGTTGCAGTGGTTCACATTTTTTTAGGAAAAGTCATATGGAAAGACCCAGATGAACTGAATATTACACTGCAATAAAATGATTTGTTGCGCAGTATACTTTCATCCAGAGATGCATACCTGTTAGATAAAGAAGACAGCTTATTTTGGGCTCCTACCAAGATGGAAAATATTCTATTAAAGAGGGATACAAAATTATTCAAAAACTACACTCTAACAAGGTCCCTTCTTGCGCCTACTCATTTTGTTCAAATCATGATATTCTCCCTAAAGCATGTTGTTTTGCATGGCTTGCACTAAAAAACAGGATTATAACTAGTGCTAGATTGGAAAAATTCTGCATTGCCCAACCATTTAAATGCTTAATGTGTGATGAACATATCGAAAATGTTGATCACTTGCTCCTACAATGTACATTTGCATAGAAGTGTTGGCTCTTTGTCATTAATAAGATGAGTTATTCCATTCCTCTACCAAATAAGCTCTGGGATATTTTTCAATCCTGGCCAGTAATTTACCCAAATTTGTTATTTGCAAACATTTGGAAATGTATACCAGCTTTGGTAGTATGGGCAACCTGGTGGGAAAAAAATAAACATATTTTTAGAAATGAAACTTCTGAAAATGAGACATTGTTGGATGGATTTGAGAGATCAAATTCAGAGGTGGTAAATGATAGCATACACCGATATGGTTACAATCTAGTGGTATCACATTGGGATGGTGTAGCTATGAGAGAATGGAAAATGCTTAACATCCCAACTGGGAGGGGATCCTGTAAGATAGATTCAACACAAGTAGACCGAGCAACAGTTAGGTGGATTCCTCCAAATCGAGACTTAGTGAAAATAATTTTTGATGGAGCTTCCCGTGGTAACCCAGGGATTTCGGGTATAGGGGCTTGTATAAGAAATTCTTAGTGCAATTTACTGGCAATCACTGCCTCACCAATATCACCAGGGATAAATAATATCATTGAAGCTCATGCAATGTTTGCTGGTCTTGTTTTGGCTAAACATGGAGGATTCACCAAAATTCATGTTGAAGGTGATTCAATGGTAATAATAAATGTCTGTATTAAGAGGGAGTCTCATAACTAGAAGATTGTGTATATCCTTAAACAAATTTGGCGTAAATTAGACACATTCTCAGAAGTATATATGTCCCATACTCTCAGGGAAGGAAACAAGATTGCAAACTATCTATCTAATTTGGGGTGTGATGGAACAAAGATCAAGGCTATGTGCCCAAATAAGATTCTGATAGAGTTGCATGACCTACACAGATTGATTCATCTAGATAAAGAAACATTAAAAGCAAGTGGAATAGAAGGGGATCTGATACATTTCAACATTAATGAATGGGGACTTTATTCATTACCGTGGGTTTCCGAGGCCATAAAACATTATAATGACCTCATAAATTAATGAGCCAAGTGGCTCTGGTCTCGCAAATAAACCTCATGTAAAGAGTACAGTATGCTCCATTAGATTAAAAGGAATGGATATTGGCGGCATGTCTCAAGATTTACATTAGATCATCCATATCTTACCATTACTACACATTGTATTGATGGGATTTGTAATAATCATAATGGATAGGGAGTACAAATCACAGAATAAGGTGATTAAACATAGCGACCACCATTCTCCATTGTCATTATCTTCAAGGACGCATGGACACCCATAACAATTACAAGCAGCTTTAAAATCAATTGTCCGTGCCCTAGCACATGCCTTCATCCAGACTGTAAATATTATACTCATTTCACCTAATGTAAAAGCGATCTTCAATTAATACTGCCAGATTGGATACTTTATTTTCAATCATGGTATTTATGGGGTTTTTTATTTAAATCATCTTCATTCAGATTTAGCTTCGAAACAAGCACTGCAATGGCAAACTAGACGGAGATATGTGTGCAATGCAATGAACATATAAGGTTTCACAAGGAGTTGCTGCCAAAAAATTACAAAATCTGGCTTTTGGCTATAGAGGACAAAGAAGCACTTTCGTCGATCATTACTGATAACATGTTGGATGATATGTTTGTGATCCACTCTACCTCCATTTGAACAACCATAAAAACATTAATTGGGGAAGAAAATCTCATCCCAAGAACAAACCAATTTCTCTACCCATCGTAGGTAGTTTCCATCCTTCTCTCAAATGCCATGGACTTGATGCAATCTATTCATTTATTGGAAATTCTAGCATTTAAAGTGGTGAAACTCCAATTCTAGGTAGAAAAGAAGTTACATATGATAATGCAATAATATGACCTCTAGTCTGGTCATGCATTAGTTGGGGGTTTTGTCTCGTTACACCTACTGCTCAAGAGCCATGCACATATGGTTATGTTTGACAGCATTAAAAGAGCTTTGGAAAATTAGAGTTTCAAATATGTGAAATATGCTCTGCATTTGACTTGCCAAGCCGTAGGTCGTGACTTGGAGGAAAATATAAGAATGGTTGTCAATGTGCTGCTAAGATCACTGGAGGTTCCAAACACATTTACTCTCTCAAGTCTTACTGCCTGTTCACACCTAGCATCAACATACTCGGTTGTTGTGGCAGTGGGCACAAGTGATAAATGGCGAATTCATGGTGATGCAACTCGGTCCTCGGACACGACTCCCTTTCATGCACAATCTATGGATTTGGGTTGGAACGAGGTCACCCCTATTACTGGGGGATGGGATGAAGTGATGCATGGCTCCGATTGGGAATCGATCAAGCCAATAGATCAGCCTGTGAGATAGAATGCAGAACCTTCAGGTTGGCCACCAAATTTACAGCGAGAGTATGCTCCACGTGTTCCTAATGTAATGGAGGAGTAAATCATGAATAAAACCAGTTTTTGTCTATTTTTTGTTCAATTACTTGTATTTGAAGATCTAAGAATAGACCCATTGCCCATGGATATATCTACTATGGCTGCTTCATCATGCAAAGTCTTGTTTTTCTTGGCAATGATTGGTCGAGGTCTCTGGCAATATGCAAAAAAAGTATAGAAATCATATATTGTTTGAATACTACATAATATTATGAAGGCATAATATATGTAATTAGTAGTTTATAGGATGCATTATTAACATTTTTATAGGTTGTAATGAGCTAGGATACCGGGTTTTCTTACTGGTTCTTTCCTGATTGAGCTCTTGAATCAGTTTATAAGTAATATATATATATATATATATATATATAGTGGCTTGTCCACTTTTGTTGTAAAAACAAAACAAAAAAAACTCAAGGGAAATATTTAATGACCATATATTTTCTTTAGGATAATCGGATTCATGTAATGAGATATTTAGGTTTTGTAAACTCATAGAGAGTAATATGATATCATAGTTATATAATTAATATTGACAAAAATAATTAAAAGTTAATGATAGTCAACAAAGTAATGAGAGTTAGTTCTTAATCGTAAATGGTAACAATGGCGAGCATGAGAGCAGGTTTGAACAAGGAAGACGTGAGATCAAGTTTGAACAACGAGGGGGGAAGGTGAACCAAGGGGCAATAGGGTACAGACTACTATCGAGGGGCAGGATGCAGTCGCGATAGGGGGTTCGAGGGCAGCTAGAACATTGAGTGAAGGTAAGGCATCAGATTTCCTGAGTGATGCTTCGAAAGGAGGAAAGGACTTGGATGAAAGGGCTGGCTCTGTGTTGCCTGATTTGGGAGGAAGTGGGCTACCCACTATCTCCCCAAGTGGACCAAACCAAGGGTATTGAACATGGTTATCTTTGTTTGGTAAGCAACCCTTTGGGAAATCTTCTCTGTCGGAGGTCAACAATGTTTTGGATCCTTCCAAAGGTCAGTTTAGCTTATTTGTTCCTGATCTAGTTTTGGATAGTTCCATAGCGTCTATGGAGCTGGTGCTAGTTGGAAACTTTGCTAGACCAAGACAATATAGATGGGCTTAAGAAGTTGAATAAACAAGCTCAAATATTTTAGGGTATCTCCAAAGGTAATTCAGGTTCTCTTTCAAGGAGTATGAGAAGTAAGAAAAGAAAGATGTGGCTATGCATTGTGACTATGACATGGGTATGAATCTTGTTCCTAATCCTTCTTCAAAAACTCATAACAAGGATTAAGGTAAGGGCTCCCAAGATAACATAGTTCAAAAGGTTTTAAGTATTAATTTTGATTTTATTTAGACAAATGAAAAACTCTTGAAAAAATTTTAGTGATGTAGGGTCTTCTTACCTATGGTTGGCAGCCAGATTTCAAAAAGAGCTGAAAGAGTCACATATTATGGCAGTACAAAGGATTTTTAGAAACCTGAAAGGGACAGAAGATATGGGGTTATGGTACCCTACAAAATCAGGCTTTTCACTTACAGCATATACAGATGCATATTGGGTAGGTTGTTTGGACAAGAGAAGAAGTATCATTGGTGGAGCATTCTTTCTTGGCTCCCAGTTAGTTGCTTGGTCAAGAAAGAAGCGAGATTCTATAACATTATCCACTGTTAAGTCAGAGTATATTGCAGCGTCCTCATGTTGCACTCTAAGTATTATGGATGAAACAAACATTCTATTTATTCGGAATTAAAATACAGATATTCAAACAACCAAAAGATGCACTCCACAATACGAAAGAGAGAGCCAATAGAACATGTAACATTATAAACGAAACGGTTGAAGTAAGGACCGAGTCGTTATTATTCAAAGGACGAGAAAGATAGATAGATATAAGATCAACCCCCAATATCAAAGGGAGGACTGAAAGAACTTATAACATCATAAACGAAACGCTAAACTAAGGACCAAATCGTTGGTATTCAGAGGACAAGAAGGGTTGTTTAAGACGGGACAGGAACGCTCTTGAGAACGACGGTCTCCATAGTGAGTCCGGGGCCGAATCCGACCAACACTCCCATCTCCAGTCCTTCTCCCGTCGTCCCACATCCCTTTTCTCCAGACGACTTCCTCATTTCGTCCAACACGAAGAGCACGCTGGCCCTCCACATGTTCCCGTACTCACTCAATACGTGTCTACTGGCTCTCATCTTTTTGGGATCCAATTGGAGTTTGGTCTCCACTTGATCCAGAATCGCCCGTCCTCCTGTGTGCACGACCCAGAACAGTTCATTCCAGTCCGATATGTTGAATTGTCCGAATGCACCCACCAGAGCCCTTTCGATGTTGTTGGCGATGAGCCCCGGCAACTCCTCCTTGAGGTGGAAGACGAGTCCGACCTCTCTCGTGTGGCCGTCGATGATGCCCTCGCAGTAGGGGAGAGTGGTCTGACCAGCCCAGAGGAGCTCGAAACAGGGCTTCTCAATTCCCGGGATGGGATCAGCTCCCACGATCATCGCCGCCGTGCCATCGGCGAAGATGGCATGCCCGACTAGACAGTCGATGTGAGTATCGGAGGTGCCGCGAAAAGAGGCGGTCGTGACCTCACTGCAAACGACCAGAACTCGAGCCCCTCGGTTATTCTCGGCGATATCCTTGGCCACTCTCAGAACCGTCCCTCCGGCGTAGCAGCCCAGATTGTACATCATCACTCTCTTCACTGAAGAGCGCAGACCCAGCATCTTAGCGAGCTGATAGTCCGCACCCGGCATATCCATTCCGTTGGTGGAGGCGAAAACGAGATGGGTGATCTTACACTATGCCTGCCCCCATTCCTCTATTGCCTTCACAGATGCCTCTTTTCCCAGCCGCGGCACCTCCTCCACCGTCATGTCCTGGCGAGCATCCAACGAGTGGGCCATGTACGCGCACATGTTGGGATTCTCCTTCAATATCTCCTCCGTCAGATACATGTGCCTCTTCCTTATCATCGACTTCTCGCCTGCAACATCAACATACCCACTTCCATTAAAACGTGGGAGGAAACTAAAATTAATGAGCAAACTATATGAAAATCGTTTATGGGCTTACACATTCTCTTGAACTTCTCCTTCAGCTGGACCTTGTGGTCGCTGTTGGTGATACGGAAATAATAGTCAGGGTAAGAGCTCTGCTCAAACACATTAGGAGGAGTAGCAGTTCCGATGGCCAAGATGGTGGCAGGTCCATCAGCCCTCTGGGCGTTCCTCATTGCTTGGAAGTCCACCATCTTTCCTCCTGACATGCTGGTCTATCTCCAACTACGAGCGCAGCTAGATGGTAGTAAATGAGGAGTTTTTATCCTGGTTTTGTGTATAACAGGCCCTTACTATTTTGAGGGCTGTAAAGCTACAGTATAGGAAGGTGCCGGGTACGGGGCAACACGAATGCAGGTGTTCATAGAACTCTTCTAAAGTGGTGCATTGTGGTTGCACCATACCCGGCGTTTTATGAGAAATGATAACTACGTTTGCACCATAGGAGGCGCTGTATGAGAAAGGGCAACTGCTGTGAGGTTTAGTCTTTCAATGTCCAAATTCCATACCGATTTACGTTAGTATCTATTTGGTGTGTCTTTTAAGATAAAGGCTTGAGATATGCTTATTTAGTGTGAAGTGGGTGAATTAAATAAAAGGTTCAGTTCATCGCTCCCAAGATTAATGTGACCTTCAAATATTTAAAACACTTGATCGATGGGACTGACTGTCTTTTAAGATAAAGGTTTGAGATATGTTTATTTAGTGTGAAGTGGGTGAATTAAATAAAAGGTCAGTTCATCGCTCCCAAGATTAATGTGACCTTCAAATATTTAAAACACTTGACAGATGGGACTGACCATGTATGCCTGTCTTTTAAGATAAAGGCTTGAGATATGCTTATTTAGTGTGGGTGAATTAAATAAAAGGTCAGTTCATCGCTCCCAAGATTAATGTGACCTTCAAATATTTAAAACACTTGAAAGATGGGACTGACCGTGTACGCTTGTCTTTTAAGATAAAGGCTTGAGATATGCTTATTTAGTGTGAAGTGGGTGAATTAAATAAAAGGTCAGTTCATCGCTCCCAAGATTAATGTGACCTTCAAAAATTTAAAACACTTGACAAATGGGACTGACCATGTACGCCTGACCGTTTTTGTACTTTTAGAGTGTATATGAGAGGTTGAAATTTTTTTTAGTGTACAGATTGACATGCTATATTTTTATAAAATCATAAATATATTTTAGATTACTAATAAAGTGTAAAAATTTATTATAAATAATATAGTATTTTATTTTATAATATAAATATATATCATTTTAAAGTATTATGAAAAAATATGAATTTATTTAGATATTTTAAAATGATAAATATGTATGTTTCTAAATTTTAAAATATTTAAATATACATTTAGAAAGTTGCTATTATTAATACTTATTAGGTGATTATTATGTTTCTATTTTGTTTATTAATTTAGAATCTTTTTTATATAGATTGTAAATTTTAGATATTTATTTAGTAAATTCAAAACTAATTAATGGTTAATGTTTCTATATTACTTATTGTATATATTTATATTAATTTTAAATATTATTTAAAATAAAACATATTTATAAACATGTTTAGTTAATTTAAATTTTTTGCATATATTACTAATTTATAATTGTTTTTTAATTTTATTTTCTTTTTAACACAAATAAAAAGTTTCTATATGATTTATTATATATTGTTATTAATTTAGAATCTTTCTAATTTAAAAGAATTTCATATAAATTATTGGCAAATAAATTTTTTTTACAATCAATTTTTTTCATAAAACATAAAATGAAAAATAGTAAAATGATCAAGCCATCATGAAAAATCATATGACAGGTAGGGGTGACCGTCAAATTACAGGCTTATGTAACGGCCTCAATGTTTGGGCATTATTATTTTTACTAATAAATTGGCGTTTTCCTTTAAACGCATGTTTTATAAAGACAATAAAGAAAAAACAAGTTTTAGTTTTCTGTTTACACATTTTACCATTTTCCACCAATTTTATATTGTCTTTTTATTATTTTTTTACCATTTAGTATTCTATTTTTTTTTTCCGGACACCAATATCTATTCGTTAATGGCATATTTATTCTCCCAAACTTGCCACCAAAGTATATGCTCACACAAGTGAAGCATAAGGACCTCTCGAGAGGTAATCTATCCCAATATTACTCTATCTCAACCGCACTTAACCACGAAGTTTCCTCTAAGATTAAGCCCACTTTTCTTGCAACCTCATTTGCAAAACCTTTAACACATGTTGTGCCTTACGAACCATTCATTAGAAAGCCCCTTAAGCTCATCAATTGATAAGTAGACGATATTTTACACAACAAGTCAAATTGTGATATTGTTATCAAGATTAAATTATGTAGTTTTTAAGACAAACTCATTCATCCATGTTTCATGAGTAGTGGTTCAAAAGAACCTAACTCTCATGAGAATGAATGGAACACTTACCACTCATTGCATCTAGGTGATGCACACAGAGGTGAAGCGGTGGGAATTCCACATAACTTTAATATGGAACAAACAATGGACACTCAAGAATCAGTTAATGACCCTCATCCACCAAGCCCTGCATCATCAATTACATCCAATGGTTTCAACAAAACTCTCATGGAAAAGCTAATGAAAAAAAGTAGCTAAACAAATGACTGAACTCATAAATGACATAGAAAACATAGCACTTGAGATTGCTGCAATAGAAGATAGTGAAGTCAACCAGGCAAAAGAGATATGACCCAAAATTATCCATGATGGTGCTCGCAAAGATGCAAGTTTCTACTAATTTATGTGATAAATTTACAACAATGAGCAATATGAAATTGGAGACTTGAATATAATTCTAGATGCTTTCATCCAATACTTGAATGAGTAGAAACTTTAACCAATCACTTTTCCTTCCACAACAATTTTCCACCATTTCTATAAATTCTTTAATTTTAGGTCAACTAAATTTATAAAAGGAAACATTTATTGTATCTTCAATATTTCATATTAATAAAATTAATTTATTTATCTAATGTAATATTGAAAAGAAAGAAAACTATTAATCAAGTATATTAAACCATAATAAAACAAATGAATTGACGCTAAGAAATATCCATCATATTAAGTCATTTAAAATGGTTATGATGCATCACAATATAATTTCACTAAAAAATTAAAACTATAATTGTTCAAGAAATATGTTTTTATACTTTTAAGTCGATAGGCTTTGTGTGGGAGCTTTGCTCCTGGATATGTCTTTTCTTGCCAGATAATTGTCAGCCTTCTACCATGGATTTTAGTTTACTGAGAATGGAAACCATCAGTCCCTGTTAATTTGGCAAGTTTCCTTGTTTTGTTTCTATTATCCCTGATTTTTCTTCAAAATCCAGAATTCTTTTTGGTATCTTTTATCATTGTTTTTGTGCCTGTGAAAAAAATATATAATACACATTGAAGCACTTCAAATTGAAAAAAAGTGGGGATAAGAGAATTTTAGATAGAAGGAGAAATTGAAAGTAGAGAATAATGCAGGTATGGTATTGTGATGTTTGTTTTCAATTTCATCCTATTAGTAAACTATTTTTATGTTCAATCAGGTTTCATTTGATTTGATAGTTATTTCGCGAGTCTTGAGGTCAAGGGTTTGTTTCAATCTGCTTTGATTTTATTTTATTGATTATTTCATGGATGTTGTATATCTAAATTACAAATTGGGAATGAGGGTTTGTATGGTTTTAGGGTGTATGGGATCCGTGCTAACAAACTTATGTCATCACAAAGGGTGAGACCTTGACTGGGCATGATTAGTGCTTCAAGTCAGATTGCTTCAAAATTTTGGGCGCACTTAAGGAACGATGACAACCCAATCAATTTCTTGGTGTCAAATCTGTCATGGGACTTAGCTTATTCAACATCAAGTTCTTTTTTCATGTATCGGGTTCCCGAAAATGGGCTACTGAAAGAAATTTTTCCATAGACATTTTACCACAATTCTTAGTTAACTGTTTGAGGGTTCCCTTCATTTCTCTATTTTTTATCCGTATTGTCAAAACCAAATATGACTTTGTGCATCAGATCTTTGATTCTCCACTTATTTTACAACATGCAAGATGTTATGCAGGTTGTTATTGTATTTTCTGTTGCAATATGTTTTGTTGTTCTGACACACTAAAATTTATAATGAAATATTGGTGTTTCACTGCCTACACCTGTCAATAAAACTAGGATTTTTAATGTTACAATAACTCATGTCATGAAAATTTTGAAAATGCATTTGAATGGGTTGATCTTTTTCTTGGATAAGATCATTTTGACTTGGATAAGATCATTTTGTAATGGTCCCTATTTTACCTCCTTTTTCTCTTGGGAAACAATAATATCCCAATTAATGTACTTGTCAGAAAAATATAATCCGTTTGTGGAAGATTTTTTTGATTCAAATGACTTGAAACTTGTTAAAAATTAGGTTTTTATTTATAATAAATTTTTTATTTTCTCAAATTCTTTAGTTGTTTGATTTTAAATATTTCGTGTAGCATTTAAACATTTTAAACAAAGTAATGTGCAGGAGAAGCTGGCGGATGGCAAATTGAAAGCGGATGAGGATAACAAGGACCTGTTCCTATTCCTCCAGGAGGAGTGGGCGAGAACCCTGCTGTCTAAACAGCTGGGAGAGAAGAATTAATGTTGTTGCCTATGGTTCAGGTTATTTTGGCTGGGCTTGTCCCTCGATTCCCCTGTTCTGTGTTTGGGGTTAATGTTAAGTTTATTATTTTGGTTTGGTTGAGCCCTGCGTGGCTTAGTGACAATATTTTTGATGCTACTGTTGATAGCAATTACTCTGGTTTAATCATTTTGAGTAGAACTGTTACTTTTGTTTTTGATAGAGGCAAAACTTTTGGTGTCTGTGATATCCTGCTAAACTGTTGTAATCTTTGACTAGTTCCATTAATATGCTATTAATGTGCTACTAGTCCTCTGTTCCATGAGCCAGCACCCTCTTGCTGCTTTTTCTATCAAAAACATTTTAAACAAAGTAGATCTAGATATATTTTTAATTAAGAAAAAAAATTAATAAATTAAAATAAGAGTTCATCAAGTTGAATGAGTGTAATTTGTGAAGGTATTTGACCTATGTATCATTCCAAACACTTATTTTAATGAGAAGCATGGTTTGACCTTATATATTTAATTATTAATACTAATTAAGTAATTTTTTTTACATTAATAATGTTGAATGCAAATTTAGTTGATATATATTTAAAAATTAAAAATATACCACAACATTAATATCATCCACCACATATTATTGAAACATTTTATTTTGAACTTTCAAAAAAATATATAAAATAAATATATTTCTGAAATAGAAAAAATGTTGGTTTTAGAGAGAGTATTGTTTGTTTGGTTTTTTAAATTTATAACGGAAACATCTATTTTAAAATTGGAAAATTTAGTTATTAAAAACTAATTAAAAATAGAATATAGTTTTAAAAATCAAATTTTATAAATTTATACCGGAAATATTTATTTTTAAATTGGAAAATTTAGTTAGTAGAAACTAATTCAATATTGGAAGGAATTTTAATTTTTAAAGATTTATAATAGAAATATCTATTTCAAAATTGGTAAAATTCAAGATAAAATATTTAAAGAATTAAATTTTGAAGTTTTTTTTTTTAAAGAGCCTTTTAGAAAGAAATAAACTTCAAAATGTTAAGAAATTGAAATAAAAACGTGTCTATTTTGATAATTAGTTAACTTATGATAAGTTTTTATTTTTCTAATTTTTTTAGCGTTTGCAATATTTTGGAATAATTAAAAATTTTAAAATTTAAAAGTTTCTACAAAGTTGACAATATGGTTTGTAAATTCAAATTATTTATAATATTTTATGGTTTACATGTTTTAGTTGGTGAATTATCATTTAAATCTAGAAACATTTAGTAATATTTGAAAACAAACTTTTATATTATATAGAAGTTTATATCTATAACTCTATAAGTTTATATCTATTATATTTCTATTTCAAAATAAATTTTGATCTAATATAGGTTTATAGCTATAATTTTATACATATAATCATAAACTTAAATTAGATTTATGATTTTATTATAATCTTACACATATTATAGTTTTGGTTGTACTGAGCATGCATGTGCTAAACCTTATTTCAACATTCACCCTAACGATGACCTTAAGATTTAAACATAAACAAAAAGGGTATATCCGAACACACATTTAACAACCATAGTCATAATGATTTTATTATCAAATATTTGAAAGAAAATTATTATTATTAAATATCAAACATATAATTCAAATTAGAATCCTTACTAACCTGAAAAAGGTTATATTCAAATATTAACAAATCAAAAAATAGATTTAAGATCGCTAAAATAGATTCATATTTGAAAAGAAGTAGAAAGAAATTTTGTAGTTGTGTGCTTAGACCATAATTGTACTTCCCTACCATACCATTCACAACCATCCCCAACATTAACAATTTTTGCAACACAAAAAATAAAATAAAATAGTCAATTGATTTGTTCTACGAAATCATTTCTAACATCTTAATTGTTGAGGATTTTAGCAAATGTTACAGCTACATACATATTTATTTTCTTTTTTAATATCATAAATTAAAATTTTTGAATAGAAAATTTGAAGGTACATGGAATGGTGAATTTTCACGAACAAATAGAATAGAATTTATTTTAATATGAAATGAGTTCAAAACATTAATAAAAATTTGGAAGTCAAATTTAGAAACATTTTAAATCATTGATTCATAAATGTCTATTTTCCATCATTTTCAAAGGCTAAATACGACTTAGTAGCCATCGATATATGATGTTGATCCAAAAGGAACAAATGGAGACATGAGAAGGTGCATATTTTATTGATATTCATTTGTATATTTTTCATTGTTCTGATAATGCTTGTTTAGAATTTGATTTGTTCAAAAAATGTTCCCAAACAACTATTTCAACATTGAATCCAATAGGGTTTGAAGTGAGGTGAAGGTTAGAAAGGACTTTTCTGTTACATACATTTAAAGCACAAAATTTCTCATGTTCTATTCAACAATACCACTGATGACCTCTAAAACGCTATTGGCTCACCATTGCATGCACAAAAGCATGTGACTGCTAGTATTAATCATTTATAAATATTTTTTTCGTATGGGCATCAACATAAGATCAATACTCATAATAAAAAATGTGTTGACACTAAGAAATATCAATCATATTAAGTCATTTAAAATGGTTATGATACATCACAATATAATTTCATAAAAAAAATCAAAAATGTAATTGTTCAAGATATAGGTTTTTATATTATTAATCATTTATAAATATTTTTTTCACATGAGCATCAACATAAGATCAATACAAGCTCTTGTGAGCATAACTAGAAGACTAATATTTTCTCATCTAGAACAATCAAACTAGAAGCAACCTATAGATGACCAAAAGTCGCCACTTAGAAATTTACTTATTATAAAACACTTCCAAACTAAAAGATGATTATAGAAGACCAAAAATCAGATTTTGGAATTATACACTAGATATCCCTTTGAAATTTCAATAATAAAATGCCATTACTTCAGCCAATTAAACTCAACCCCATTGAACAACCCCATTGAACTACAACGGCAACGAAAAAATGTAGGAATTGGCTAAATAGCCAACTAAAATGTAAAACAGATAAAGGTGATTAAAAAAAATGAAGTGTCCCCCTTGGTAAGAAGCGCATTTTACTTTTCTATTTAGATGTTTCCAAATTTTCTATTTAGATGTTTCCAAAAATGTACACATTAGAAAGGAAAAACATGGAACAAATTCGCACTCTGCCAAAAACATCGGGTACACACAGTTTGATGAGACAATTTTGTATGTCAGGGCCCGTTTGGTTGGGGAATTGAAAAATAATGCAAATCATGGTTATCTATACCCTAGTTATGCAAACCCCGGTTATGCTTTTTTGGGACTGTTTGGTTGCCCTGGAAGATGGATTTGTAAATCCA
>MU225472.1:1321830-1332953 GCA_018584345.1 Thuja plicata | reverse complement strand
GCTCATTGTGATGAGCTTAGCTCAATAGTTTATAGTTGTGCATATGAAAATGTTAAGGAGCCAACTTAATTTATTTGATTTTCATGGCATGATCCAATCTTGCACCCATATACCCAAATGGACTTTCAAAATTTCCTTCATTTTATCAAATTTTCATGGCATGATCCAACCCTGCACCCATTATAAATGTTGTGGGATGGAATACTGAGAGGAAATATCTCCATAGCTCTTCTGACCAGGGGTGGTGGATTAACAAATAATCAACTGTTCATGCAATTTTTTGTTAAATATGTTGGGGTCCCTTATAAATTTCCCCTTTTAAAAGATTTTCTAGTGTTGGAATATTTTTTTTCCATACAAACCATTGTAGAATATTAATTTTTGGGAAGACCTTATTTTATTGAAGTTTCTTTCCAAGGAAAATATGCATCTTCGAGAGAGTAGAGTTTCCTACCCATCTGTATCCTTCTCTGATGGTGTGTCTTTTTCCTTTATCTAAAGTGCATATTATTCAATTTTGTTAAGGTAATACAAAGATATGTAAGATATTAAGGAAAAGATTTAGTTTCTCAACAAGATTGTCAAATCTGCCTAAGATCTAAATCAAAGATAGAAATATCAGTTAAGGAATACTTTTCATTGCAATCTTCAACCTTGTACTTGTTTATGTTTCATTGGCTCTTTGATATATTTGATGTTTCTGAAGATTCCTAAAGATTTATTTATTTTTTAACACTTAAGTATGATTTCATTCCTAAAATCCACTCTTTCTCCTATTCTAAACTCCAACTGAGACACTTATATACTACTAGTGATATTTGTGGAAAAATATTCTTGAATATTTATTTATTTAATAAAACTTGACCATGATTTCATTCAATTAATCCACTCTTTCTCTTGTTTCAAACTCCAATTGAGACACCTATATACCAGTAGTGATATTTTGTGAATTTGTGAGAGCAACAACTATGTGTTTGTCTCCATTTTTTTTGTATTTGGTTGTTTATTGCCAGTGATTGAAAAATTAGAGTTGCAATCTTTGTGCCTTTTCCCATTTGGGACATATTATATTCCTAAGTTGGTATTAAAGCTATATAGTTAGATTTTAGGAATTCTAAATTCCTAAGTTGGTATTAAAGCTATATAGTTAGATTTTAGGAATTCTAAATTCCTAAGTTGGTATCAGAGCCATTAGCCCTAAATCCTTGTGAGTTTGGGCATTTGTTTTTTTGGGTGTCAATTTTTTTTTGTGTAGGAGACATGATTGGAGATGAAGGAAAGAGTTGGAAGTAGCCACCATCCTTTAATGGACAAAATTATGATGTTTGGAAAAAGAAATGACTCGTGAGAGCTTGTAGTTAGTAGGTTATTAAATGTGACTAACCCAACTCAATTTGTACCCATCACAAACAATCAAAAGACCCTCATTTGATCCTTCAACCAGATCTTCGAGAATATTATGCTTAAAAAATATTACCCTCAAACTATATAAATGAATATGCATTTTAAATTAGAGTTATGATTTTATTATGAGCTTACACATATTATAGTTTTGGTTGCACTGAGCATGCATGTGCTAAACCTTATTTCAACCTTCATCCTAACCATGACCCTAATATTTAAACACAAATAAAAAGGGTATATCCGGACACACATTTAACAACTATAATCATAATGATTTTATTATCAAATATTTAAAAAAATTAAATTATTATTAATATATAATTCAAATTACAATCCTTACTAATCTGAAAAGGCTATATTCAAATATTAACAAATCAAAAAATAGATTTAAGATCACTAAAATATATTCACATTTGAAAAGAATTAGAAAGAAAGTTTGTAGTTGTGTGCTTAGACCGTAATTTCAACATACTTCCCTACCATACCATTCGCAACCATCCCCAACATTAACAGATTTGGCAACACAAAAAATAAAATAAAATAGTCAATTGGATTTGTTCTTCAAAATCATTTCTAACATCTTAATTGTTGAGGATTTTAACAAATGTTACAGCTACATAGATCTTTATTTTCTTTTTTAATGTCATAAACTTAAAAGTTTTGAATAGAAAATTTATAGGTACATGGAATGGTGAATTTTCACGAACAAATATAATGGAATTTTTTTTTAATATGAAATGAGTTTCAAAACATTAATAAAAAATTGGAAGTCAAATTTAGAAATATTTCAAATCATTGATTCATAAATGTCTATTTTCCATCATTTTCAAAGGCTAAATACGACTTAGTAACCATCAATATATGATGTTGAGCCAAAAGGTGCAAATGGAGACATGAGAAGGTGCCTATTTTATTTATATTCATTTGTATATTTGTCATTATTTTGATAATGTTTGTTTAGAATTTTATTTGTTCAAAAAATGTTCCCAATCAACTATTTCAACATTGAATCGAATAGGGTTCTAAGTGAGGTGAAGGTTAGAAAGGAATTTTTTGTTACATACATTTAAAGCACAAAAATTTTCATGTTCTATTCAACACTACCACTGATGACCTCTAAAATCCTATCAGCTCACTGTTGCATGCACAGAAGCATGCGACTGCTAGTATTAATCATTTATAAATATTTTTTTCATATGAGCATCAACATAAGATCAATACTCATAATAAAAAATGAATTGACACTAAGAAATATAAATCATATTAAGTCATTTATAATGGTTATGATACATCACAATATAATTTCATACAAAAAATTTAAAATTAAAATGTTACTGTTCAAGATATATGTTTTTATATTATTAATCATTTGTAAATATTATTTTGACATGAGCATCAACATAAGATCAATACAAGCTCTTGTGAGCATAACGAGAAGACTAATATTTTCTCATCTGGAATAATCAAACTAGAAGCAACCTATAGATGACCAAGAGTGACCACTTAGAAATTTACTTATTATAAAACACTTCCAAACTAAATGATTATTATAAAAGACCAAAAATCAGATTTTTGAAATTCTACGCTAGGTGTCCCTTTGATGTTTCCCTTAATGAAAAACTCATTACTTCAACCAATTAAACTCAACCCCGCTGAACTACAACTGCAATGCAGAAAGGTACACATTAGAAAGAAAAAACATGGAACGAATTCGCACTCTGCCAAAAACATTGGGTACACACAGTCTGATGAGATGGTTTTTTATGTCAGAGTTCATACTTGAAGAAAATGCCAGCTTCTTGGAACTTAATCTCCATTGCCAAATCCACACAGCTGTTCATTTCTAGGGTGAAATGATTCTTCCAGTCACCCACTTCACCTTTGCGAAAGAAATATCGATTGTTAAAACTGCTAATACTCAATTTTCCATTTCTGTTAACATCTAGAGTGGAAAGGGATTGAAAGCTACATTGGCTATCTATGTAACAAATCTCTTCCTCTATCAAACATGATCGCCCAAGGAAATCCACAATCTTTCTGATGTGGGTAAAAGAATATGCCTTCATGTCTTCATAAGTCAAGAACAAGATGTTATTTTGATTCCCACTGGCATTCCAAAACCCCAAGACATGATCAACAAAAGAACCCCAGATGGAGACACCATTACAGAACGAATCCAAGAACATCTCCTTGGAAACTGGAGCACACGTTTCAGCATTGAAGAGAGTTTGCAGTGCGGGCAAGAAATTCCAGTGGGAACCGAAAGCGTCCTTGGGATTTCGAGCAATATAAATCATTCGGCAGCCCAAAGACGTGATTTTGGGTGGAAGAGCAGAGTAAGGAAGATGGGTGCTCAAAATTCTTGGGGAGGGTATTTCTGCAATTGCGGTGGAGGCATTGGTCATTTTCTACAATTGCGGTGGAGATATTTCCCACATACTGATATAAATCTTGTTAGACATTCACTTTCAACTTGAATTTAAAATAGTATCTTAATTTTATTCATGTGGAAAATACACTTGTTCTTGATTAAATATTGATTCTCACATGGTGATATATGTAAATTTGAAATAATATCTTAATTTTATTTATTGTAGAGGATAAATAAGTTGATTAAATATTGATTTTCACAAGGTGCTAATTAGTGATTATTTAGAAGAAGAAGAAATTATTTTTAATGTTCATGAGGCTAAAAGTAGCTTATGAGATAGACCACCCCACAAACTGATTTATGCATTTTAACTCTTTTCTTATGAAACCTAATGATGATTGCTTGCCATTAACTTTTTAACAGTCCTCTCGCTAAATTGATTTATCCCAAGAGTTAGTTGTCAAGATATTTTACATATTTGTCACTATTGTCCTTGTATAAAAATGAATGTTGGACTACCTTCATCATATAAAAATGCATATAATAAAACGAGGCATATTGAAAGTGAAAATAAAATATCCTTGTGCTCTAAAAGAAGTGGAGATGATAGTCTTGATTTGAGTAATAACAAACTAGTTACGATTCAAGATACTTCAAGGAATACACTTAGGATGATGATAGAGCTAAAAAGAGAAAAGAGACCTTTGGATTATGGACTATTAGATAGAAGGGTGTATCAAGGTCAATTTTTTTAAGAATATTTTGCCAAGTTGTGGGTCATACAATTAAAGATAGCCCATACAATATAAGAAATCATAACAACTATGAAAGTCATATCTCCTACTACATCTACATGTATGTCCTTAGGTGGCTATTCATATCAAAGATATAATGGAAAATAGAATATGAGTGGAAGTAGAAGACGGATCTAGTAAGATGGTCAAGGGTGACCAGTTGTATTGTGTAGAAATTTAATGAGTAGGGTCATTTTGCAAGGGTTTCCCTACCAATCAATTTTGGACTCTTGAGTCAATTGTGTGGGTACACGAACCATAAGAGTAATTGTCCAAGATATGCCAATCTGATTACGATTGATGTGGTTGAGGACATGGTAGTGGTGATTACCACATTGGAAGTAAAGAAATTTTATTGGATAGATCCACCCATAGATAAGAAAATATGGGTTGATTCTATAGATGAATTTAGGAGAGAAATAATGCAAGGGAATTAGAAATCACATGCAAGCAACAAGCAAGCTTAGTTTTGGTAAGGCTAAAAGCAAGTCTTACAATCTACAATACCTATAAATGATATATATTTATCACATGGCATTCTAGATTTGAAGGATTGTATAACTAATAATGTACAAAACACTCACCTAGACATGAAGTATACACATATACATCTAATATTGAATGACATATAGTGAAGAGAGGGGGAGGATTAAATAAAAAGGAATAGCCTATAGGAATTTGATCGCTTGGGTGATCAAGAAGTTGGCCATATGCTCATTGTGATGAACTTAGCTCAATGGTTTATATAAGCTGTGCATATGAAAATGTTAAGGAGATAACTTACAAATACCATGGTTGCCAATGGAATTGGCTTGAATGTTCTTCTAAAGGAGACTTGGAAGAGTCTTGAGAAGCCCGATATTTGGTTTCTAACCTTCCAATTGGTGGGAGAAAATTAATACTATTTAAAACTATTGAGTGTTCTAATGGATCAAAAGTTAATCATTGGAATTGGACCCTTTATTTTTAATTGTGTAGTCATCTCTTTGAACAAGGCTTTCATTGCATTATTGGGTTGAGGTTGGTTGCTAGTAGCCAAAGCTACCGATAATACAAAAATAATTTATTGTCTATTGGAAATAAATATTGGAACTTGCATAATAGATTAAGAGCTAGACAATAAGTAAAGAGTACCAACCTCATTAGAAGAATCATTAGATTCATATTCTAAAGAGAAATGTTTTGTAGGTGTAAAATGAGGTACTAGAGAGCTAAATGATGAATGGGTTTTAGATTTATAATCTTGCTCTTAGAATGAAACCAGCTCCCTTAGAGAGCTTTTCCATTGACTAATGGAAGATTATGAAATTTCATCCTAGTTGTACTTTTCTTGAGATCAAGGAAATATAAATAGTAGAGAAAGAACCTTGATGACTCTATAGAATTTGTGACATAGCTTGGAAGGATCATCATTTGCACATCCTTCTTATTCTCCAAAATTTTATAAATTTTAAAGAGTATGTGAGGCGGTATCTCTTTAACATCTCATTCCTATGTAGTATATGTTTATCCAAGCACACCTTGCTTGTCTTTGAAGGATAATTTTAGCAAGCCTCCCTAAGCTTTCTGACATCCAAAGCTTAAAATACTACCACTTATGAAAGAGTGGCCTTGAAAAATTCTCTTAATTTTTCATCTAACCAATGTTCCAACTCGTATACACAAATCGGTTTTCCAGATTTCCTTTCGTTGATCTGATTTTCATGGAATGATCCAATCTTGTACGCATATACCCAAATGGACTTTCAAAATTTCCTTCATTTTATCAAATTTTCATGGCATGATCCAACCCTGCATCCATTATAAATGTTGTGGGATGGAATACCGAGAGGAAATATCTCCATAGCTCTTCTGACCAAGGGTGGTGGATTAAAAAATAATCAACTGTTCATGCAATTTTCATGAATATGTTGGGGTCCCATATAAATTTCCCCTTTTAAAAGATTTTCTAGTCCTGGAATCTTTTTTTTACATACAAACCATTGTAAAATATTAATTTTTGGGAAGACCTTATTTTATTGAAGTTTCTTTCCAAGGAAAATCTGCATCTTCGAGAGAGTAGAGTTTCCTACCCATCTATATTCTTCTCTAAAGGTGTGTCTTTTTCCCTCATCTAAAGTGCATATAATTCAATTTTGTTGAGGTAATACAAAGATATGCAAGATATTAAGGAGAAGATTTAGTTTCTCAACAAGATTGTCAAATCTGCCTAAGATCTAAATCAAAGATGGAAATGTCAGTTAAGGAATACTTTTCATTGCAATCTTCAACCTTGTACTTGTTTATGTTTCATTGGCTCTTTGATATCTTTGAAGTTTCTAAAGATTCCTAAAGATTTATTTATTTTTTAACACTTAACTATGATTTCATTCCAAAAATCCACTCTTTCTCCTATTCAAAACTCCAACTGACTGTGCAGATGCTCTTCAATGATGCCTCTGCCTGCATTACCATCAATGGCCACTAGTCTTCCACCTTTGGGATTTTTTGTTCCATTCGCCAGGGCTGCCCTCTGGCTCCTGCTCTTTATGTGTTAGCAGCCGAAGGGTTTGGCTATTTTCTTGCTCATTCCATTTCTATGGGAACTGTTAGGGGAATCTCCTTGCCAAATTCTTCTCAACAGTTGGTCAATGGCCATTTCACCGATGATTTCTTCCTCACCCTAGCGGAGGATGAAGAGAATATCAAGGCAGCCTTGCAGTGTTTAGACACTTTCTGCCTGGCCTCTGGCTCTGCCATTCAGTGGCACAAAACCCTCTGCTACAGACAGTTAGCTCTTCCCGAGCCTCCCTGGCTTTCGCAGTTTGGCTGGACAAAAATTTAGCAAGGGGAGATATTCTGGTTCCTGGGTATCCCCTTTGCTTTTCAAGGTAATCCTACTAATCTATGGAATGCAGTGCTTTCTAAGATTGAAAAAAAGCTTACTTACTGGATCACGAAGCCGCTTTCCCTCGCAGGAAAATTCTAGATCTGCTCCAAAGTTCTGGCTGCTACACATGTTTACTAATCCTCTTGTTGGGCCCCTTCCAAAGCCTCTTACAAATGGCTCGAGAAACTTCTCCGAGATTTTCTTTGGACCTCTGGTATTGATCATCAGGGCTTTCACAAAGTCGCCTGGGACTTTTGTTGCCTTCCTAAGTCCTCTAGCGAGCTTGGTTTAATTGATACCCAGAAGCAAGGACATGCCCTTTGTGCCAAGTGGATTGTGCGTTGCCTCTCTGGTGATGAATCCTGGAAAATTTTGCTTCGGCACTACATTTCCTCAAGATTTCCTCTTCACAAGCCTGCCTGAAAGGGGATTGGCTTTCAAACCCTTCTGGTTATGAGGGAACCTGTTAAGATCCAGGGTACTTTTGTTGCCAAAAGTATCTAGAGAGCCTGGGAGTCTATCAAGCCTTGGCTTTGGTGGGCTAGAAATGGATTTCATGATGGTCTTTCTTTCAACCAGCAGAACATTTGGTGGTCTCCTCTTTTTGCCTAGCAAGGGATTCCTCTTGCCAGAATGCAAGGAGTTAGTGCTCTTCGGTTCCACAAGCGTGGCATTCAAACCCCTAAAGATGTCTTTTCCAGAAGCATCATGAGTCTTCGATCCTAGGATGATCTTCAAGTTCAGTTTTGGCTCATCCGCCCAGATCATCAGACTTTTGACTTGCTGGTTTCTGCCATTCCGCCTCACCTCTTGCACAAGTTGGGAATACAGTCCATCAGACCATGGTCAAAAGACTGTAAGTGGTATCCTGCCACTCCATTCACCAGTTACAAGCTGAAACTTGTGGATTCTTGGCTTATGCCTCATTTGCCCATGATTGACTCGCTCAATCACCGTTGACATCTTTCCTCTTCGCAGAAGTGCTGGGGGTCAAGATTTCGCATCATTTGGGATGTTGTTACTGAGCCTAAAATTGCTCATTTTTCCTGGTGTTTGTTATACCAGGGCTTACCGTTGGGAGCTAGGCTCAGGAATATGGGGGTTCCTGACCCCAAATGCCCTTTTTGTGGTCACTCGGAGACTCTCATGCATATTTTCTGGTTTTTTCATCATGCTCAAAATTACTGGAATTGGATTCATGACTTTTGTGCTCCCTTCAAGCCAGAACCCTTTTCTTGGCAAATGGTTCTTCTTGGTGACTCTCCTAGAATGCCTTCCCAGTTCACCCAGATTTGGCATTCCTTTCGGCTGGAAATTTTATTTACTCTGTGGAAAGATAGAAATGTTGTGCTTTTTTCTCACAGTTCTCGGGATATTCATGTTTCTCTTTTTGATAAACCTTGTATTTGTAATAATGTAATGATGCAGATCCAGGTGCAAGCTGACAAAGTGGCCTTAGAGGTTGCCCACTTATAGGAGTTGCTCCAGCACTGGGGCAATGCCCCTTGCACTGTTGCCCGAGTGCCTCCAGATTCTCTTGCAGTTGACCGTACGCCGCCCAAGGGGTGATGTCGTAGCTGAAGCTCCTCTGCCAGACGCTCTAGGACCCCGCGGCAATGGCATCACCGCTCCCCCTCCCCGCCTCCTTGGAGGGATGTGGGTTATGGGTGGCCTCCTGTGCTTGCTTCTACTGCTGTTGCTCAGCCTTCAGCCTCTGCTCCTATTAATCAGGGAAAATTCCCTCGCCTGGCACTGGCTATCTCACCCAGGCGGGAGAAAGGAGAAGTTGAAAAAGAAGATCCTGAAGATGGCTAGGCCATTCCTGATAAAGCTCCTATACCCACTGTCTGGGGCAAACCGGATGACAAAGATCCTCCTCCCTCTTCTGCTACTGCTCTTGCAGCCTAAGGGGTTTTGGTTTTATATGTTTTTTGATGAATAGCTGTTTGTTTCTGGCCTAGGTGCCATGTGAACTTGCGGGGTGAATTTTTTCCCCCAGCCCTTTTTTTGTGAATTTTGTGCTTTAATATTTCTATTAATAGTGAAGGCCTCTATTCATCAAAAAAACTCCAACTGAGACACTTATATACTAGTAGTGATATTTGTGGAAAAAGGTTCTTCAATCTTTATTTATTTATTAAAACTTGACCATGATTTCGTTCAATTAATTCACTCTTTCTCTTGTTCCAAACTCCAACTGAGACACCTATATACCAGTAGTGATATTTTGTAAATTTGTGAGAGCAGCAACTGTGTGTTTGTCTCCATTTTTTTTATTTGGTTGTTTATTGCAAGTGATTGAAAAATTAGAGTTGTAATCTTTGTGCCTTTTTCCCATTTGGGACATATTATATTCCTAAGTTGGTATTAAAGCTATATAGATTTAGATTTTAGGAATTCTAAATTCCTAAGTTGGTATCAGAGCCATTAGCCCTAAATCCTTGTGAGCTTGGGCATTTGTTTTTTTCGGGTGGTTTTTTGTGTAGGAGACATGATTGGAGAATAAGGAAAGAGTTGGCAGTAGCCACCATCCTTTAATGGACAAAACTATGATGTTCAGAAAAAGAAATGACTCATGAGAGCTTGTAGTTAGTGGGTTCGTAAATGTGACTAACCCAACTCAATTTGTAGCCATCACAAACAATCAAAAGACCCTCATTTGCTCCTTCAACTAGATCTTCAAAAATATTATGCTTAAAAAATATTACCCTCAAACTATATAAAATGAATATGCATCTTAACCTTAAAAAATATTACCCTCATTATTCTATAAAATGAATATACATCTTCACAAATTTGAAAAATAAAAAAATATTCCCTTCATTAACAGCTTCACGTGATTGAATTACTCAAATAGATATGTTAGACATTGGAAATACTCATCTTAGGATTAATGCATTTCAAATCATACTTAAAAGTACCCATCTATTCGGATCCATAGATCATGATTTTAATTAAAAGGTGACTCGAAACTTTTTTTTTAAAAAAAAATTGGTCTATAAGCCTATGATCCCCTTTTGGTCTATAAACTATAAATAGATCGACTTTTCTCTAAAACTAAAATCCAACCAAGATGTACACATGGATACAAAGTCGCATATACACTAACCAATATATTTAGTGCATCAGTTAAAACGGTTTCCTGATAAAACCAACCAACCATAATCTCATATTTATGTTATGAATGCCCTAGCATAAGGAAATCTCAATATTTGAAAAGAGACAATGACCAATCGTAAGAATGGTTTGCGATCATCAAATTGGAATAACAGATACATTCCAGCTGCGAGCATTTTAGAGATAAACCTCCACAAATAAAGTCAAAAGCACTAAATCTTTATGGCCCCGTTTGTTTGCAGGAATTGGAATTGAGTCAAAACCTTATTATCACAAAACCAGGTTTTGAAATCCTGGTTTTGCATCTTCGGGTTATAATTTGGACCGTTTGGTTGACCTGGAAGATGGATTAATCAATCCATCTTCTGTGTTTGGTTGCCAATTTCGAAATTGGAATTGGAATTGACAAATTCCAACTTCTACGTTTGGTTCTACATTTCAAATTGGAATTGGAATTTGATAGAGACTTTATAATTTTTTATTATTATTGAATAATGTTTAATTTATATTGTGATTGATTTTGTCCATTTTTTTATTCTTTTTTATTTTTTATTTTTTATTATTATTG
>MU225472.1:1293981-1317242 GCA_018584345.1 Thuja plicata | reverse complement strand
AAAGTAAAACCCATACATCTGATGATATTCTAGAATTAGTCCATACTGATTTATGTGGACCTATGAGGACAAAGAGCTATTATGGAGATAGATATTTTATTCTCTTTGTTGATGATTACTCTAGAATCATGACAGTCATGTTTCTGAAAGAAAAATCTTAAGTATTCAATATGTTTAAATGGTACAAGGCTATGGTAGAGAAACAAAGTGGTAAGGATCTGAAATGTTTGAGATTAGATAGAGGGGGAGAATTTATATCAGATGAATTCACTTATTTTTGTAATACAAATGGTATAAAAAGACAAGTTTTTGCACCAAGAACACCATAGCAAAATGGGATTGATGAGAGAAGGAATAGATCAATAGTTGACTATGCAAGAACATTGATGATAGAGAAGGACATCACCCAGATCTTCTGGAGAGAAGTTGTTAGCACTGTTGTCTATACACTTAACAGAGTATAATTTAAGAAGGAATCAAAGAAGACTCCTTATGAGCTATGGTATGGTAAAACACCCAATGTTAGTTACTTCAAAATATCTGGAAGTCAATGTTATGTCTTAAAAGATGATTGAAATGGAAAGCTTGACGCCAAAAGTGATGAAGGTATTTTTCTGGGGTATTCTACCAAAAACAAAGCTTTTAAATGTCTAATCAAGGCTTCTAACAAAATAGTTGAAAGTGAAAATGTGGAGATTGATGAATTTGCAGAAAAGAATGAACTAGAAAGCACAAAAGAACCAGAAGACTACAACAAGTTTGTATACTGTGAAGAACCCATAACTCTACCCAAGCAATAGTGCTTAAATCTAGAACAACATAATGTTGCAACCGATGGTCAGAATGTTGTTACCGACAGTCAGGATAATGATCAAGATAATGTGCAAGCTAATGAAGATCAAGCTAAAATACAAAGAGTTGTACCTGTACTTGCAAGATATGTAAGAAGGAACCATCCAAAGGACCAGATCATAGGAGATAAGAAACTTGGTACAAGAACAAGAAGTAAGTCTTTAAACTCAAATTGCTTAATTTGTGAGTTTGAACCAAAATCTATCAATGTTGCACTAGATAATGAAGAATGGATAAGTGCTATGAATGATGAGATTGAACAGATTGAAAAGAATAAGACATTGTCACTTGTGCCAAGACTAGATGACAAGAATGTCATCGGTACAAAATGGATATTCAGGAACAAACTGAACGAGAATGGAGAAGTTACAAGGAACAAAGCAAGACTAGTATGCAAGGGGTATGCACAAAAGGTATACACTATGGAGAAACCTTTGCACCCATTGCTAGGCTAGAAGGAGTAAGAATTCTACTTTCTTATGCTGCATACAAAGGATTCAAAGTATATCAAATGGAAATCAAGTCAGCTTTCCTAAATGGAATACTTGAAGAAGAGGTATACATTGAGCAACCAGAAGGGTTTGTGGATCTAGATAAGAGGAACATGGTATGTAGACTTCATAAAGCCTTGTATGGATTGAAACAAGCTCCTAGAACCTGGTATGAATGACTTCATTCCTATCTAATAAGTATTGGATTCATGAGTACTAGTGAAAATAGTAATCTTTATTTGAAAGAAGATACTAATGTTAACACTTTGATTGCTGAAATATTTGTTGATGACATCATATTTGGAGGAAATGATATGCTATGAAAATCATTTTCTGATGAGATGAACAAATAATTTGAGATGTCTATGTTTGGAGAGATCAAGTTCTTTCTTGGTCTACAGATCATTCAACAGAGTGAAGGTATTTTCATTACACAATCCAAATACATCAAAGAAGTTTTGAAAATATTCAAGATGGAAGATTCCAAACCAGTTGGAACACCGATGGCTACTGGATGCAAATTAACAAAGGAGGACAATACAACAAAGATAAATCAGACTCTATATAGATCCATGATAGGAAAACTCATGTATATTGTACACACTAGACCAGATATTGCACATGCAGTAGGAATTATTGCTAGATTTTTTGCTAACCCCAAAGAATCACATATAACTGCTGTGAAAAGAATTCTAAGATATCTGAAGAATACTGAGGAATTTGGCTTATGGTATAGAAGAGAAGGCAAATTTGAACTGAAAGTGTTTACCGACGCTAATTGGGATGGAAATCTTGATGACCAAAAGAGCACAACTGAAGGAGCATTCTTTATGGGTGACAGACTTGTCACATAGATTAGCAAGAAGCAAGGATGCATCTCTCAGTCTACTGTAGAAGCAGGATATGTTGTTGTTGCTGCAAACTACTCAAATATTGCATGGATCAAATAGTTGCTGGAAGGTATGCATATGAAGATCATAGAACCAGTGATTATCTATTGTGATAACACCAGTGCAATAAATATTTCCAAAAATCTAGTCATGCATGCAAAGACTAAACACATTGCCATCAAGTATCATTATTTGAGAGAACAAGTTCAAGAAAAAGAGGTCATACTTCAATATGTGCAATCAAAAGAACAATTGGCTGATATCTTCACCAAGCCACTGCCGAAGGATACATTTGAGTACCTAAGAAAAAGACTAGGGGTCAAACCCATGTCTACCAGTCAGTAAAAGGACTGAAAGCTGCGTCAGCCATATATTATCAGAATATCATTCATGATTGATGCGAGCAGAAAATGAACTTCAAAAGCTACATCTATATACAGAAATGTATATATCAGAACCAAGCACCAGAACATATTGTTATATTGATGATGGATAAGGGCAATTCAAGGAATATATTATGGATAGAAGAAATTGTTTAGTTCAGAATGTCAGATATTTGACAAATATGTGTTTGGCATTGTTGTCAAAGGGAGAGAATGTATCCATATTATCATTAGACACTATTCATTATCAGATTACTCCAAACAGGGAGAGATCATATCTAAAGAGAGAGAATTTGGATAAAAGTTGCAAATAGAAGATAGTGACATCAAGAAGATGAAAAGTCAAAAGAGAGAAATTGACACCAACAAAGGACACAACACATAAGAAGGAGAAACACAAAAAGTTGCAAGAATCAAATCTAAGCTAATACAGAGCTTACTGGCGGTCAGACATTTTTATGAGTTATCAAAACAAACTATTTGGTAATTTGATGAATCTCAACAATTGTATTTCATATTGTATTTGAAATAGTATAGTGTGATAATATAGTATGTTGTCATCAATGCCAAAGGGAGAGATTGATGACATGTAACTGATTGAATGTTTGATAAATGTTAAGTTGAAGATGATACAAGACATTAAATCAGTTAATGGTTTGTATTGTCATTGATGTAAACTTGATATCATCTGTACGGTCATATACATAATGCCAAAGACTTGAGAGAATCAATGGAACAGAGGTTATGCTTTCAACAATGCATAAAAGTCATGTATTCACTAAGTGACAGACTACACCGACGGAGTGCACACCATCGGTAAAGAAAGAGAAAAAGTCACAGTGATGCCCAATGAGCAAAAGACAGTGTTGCCCAACAAAGCAAAATCATAGGATGCCCGACGAGCTGAAAATAGAGTTACCCAATGAGAAAGATCCAATGATTCCTGATTAATGGAGATCCCAAAGCTAACTGAAGTTGCACCGACAGAACTGGCAGTTGTCACCGGTGATGAACTACAGAATTGACTGACAGAATAGGGAGATCAAAAAATGACAAAATATCTAGCTAGTAGAGCTTAAGGATAGACTTAACTGATTGATTTGTTTGTTTTATTCTACCATAGTTAAGCAATTGATTTAAAGAAGATTTATACAGTTGGCAAGAAGATAACTATGAGATAAATCAGGAGTTAAAGCTATAAATCAAATTGGCTGGATTGTTTTTCACACTAAGAATCAAGAATCAAGAATTAAGGAATATCATGTCTATATAAGAGACAAGTATAATTAATTTCCGCATGCACTCAAATACAAAGGGGAGTGAATTGAAAGAAGATGCTGAAGAGAAACTGGTGAAGGATAAACTTCTTATAGTCTTGATTAATTAAGATAAGGGAGAGCTAAAGAATTTCGCAGACATTGACGAACAGTGAAGCACAACATCATAGAGTAGAAAGTGTGAAGCACAAAGGAATTAAATTGATACATTGAGCAGAGAGGTATTGTATGTAAATAGATCTGAATATCTGCAATTCAAAGTTGCATTAGAAATAGGTCATTGTGTTTCAGTTTAACCATTGAAGCGTTAAGTCTCAATAGAGCAGGACTTAACCATCTTATATAATTGAGGTATATCCTAACAGATTACCAAAAAGGTTGATTCATGATAGTAGCATCGGTCTTACCTAAAGCCTATTGACAGTCTAAGAAGGAGGCTGATTCAAGGATGGTAGTAAGATTAGCATAAAGCCTATTGATAGTCTAAAAGTTGATTCAAGGATGGTAGCATAGATGCTAGATACTAAGTGACAACCTATGTATAAAAATCCTCTAACAAGGTCGCACTTAACCATGTGTTTGTAACCTTTAACGGGTTGGCTCCTAACAAGGCTCACTTTAGAAGAGTGAAAATTTTGGGTACTAGTCCCAGTGGTTTTTCCCTTAACAGGGTTTCCACGTTAAAATCCATGTGTTATGTTTGTATGGTTTATTACTTTATTGTTTTACATTTCACATATGCATTTCTGGATTGATTGGTATACTCTGCATATTTACTAAGTATCAATAAATAAGTTTTACTACTTATCGGTAATCAAGGAGAAGAAGGACAAACAAGGTAAACTGACAAACAGTTAATTATTTCAAGTATTTCAAGGCATACATCTTGTAGGGACTTAATAATCTGAGGTGTATTAATTGGTGGATTAAAGTTTAAAGGATAAATTGTTAGGCCACTGATTCACCCCCCCTCTTAGTTATTACTAACATTAGATTAGCAGTGATGCAGAAAGGAACCTCACCTATCCAGTATAGATCATCAGGTATCCTGCTCAGTAGTATCTTCACCCATTATGGCTCATAAAACTCATGCGCATTGAAATACTCAAAGATAGGGTTATCAATAAGATGCACGTATTCATCCTTGAATGTATAATCTGGTTTCATCATAGAACCCATGAGAGATGCAATGTTGTTGTCTCCAACTGTTTCCTTTTTGTAGTAAACATATGTGCGGATGTCTTCTACATGTACGAATCCAAGCGGAGTCCTAGAGAATGCTCCTTTGACATCATCCAGTATGGACTTGAATGGATGCTTCTTAAAAACAAATCTCTTCCTCTCAGCAATGTCGAATACAACAAGGGTTGCCATACTTACTTGCAAGTAGGTTAAGTAGGGTTTCATGATGATTCTAAAATGACGCAACTCCTAGGGTTCCATTCCAAATGTAATCTGTTCACAAACCAACTAATCCTTCAAGTTGTAGTCCTTTGATACTTGATGCTTATCTGCTTTCTAAATGCCTCAATCTCAAATGCAAAGTGAAGCTATTTTAAGATCTTTTTCCAATTTATATAAGGATAAATTACATTTAATGCGCATTTTCGTAAAGCGGCTTACATAGAGAATTTCAAACTTTGTTCTGAAAAAAGTAAGGATAATGCATGAATGCATACAACCTTAATTTGTGATTACTTGCCTGAATCCATAGGCGCATACTCAAAGGTGAGTATACCAGCCACTCAGGGGTTCAGAGCTAGAATAGCTCCCCCTAAGACCATGAGGGTCAACGATTCAGAAGTAGAGGGTGTGTCCACTAAGGATACAGTTGCTACCTTATTATCTTCATTATCCTTCTTTACTTCAACCCATATTTTATCTGAATTAGCTTTGGCTTCCACAAACTTGACTTCTCCTGATTCTTCAAACAAGGAATTCTTGGGATTCTCTTTCCCTTTTGTTCTTGATCTGCAAAACCTTGAGATATGTCCAGCTTTTCCACATGAGTGACAAATGATAGGAGGTCTAGTGTTGTTATTCATCATGCTGCATTGCTTAGATGTGTTTCCATTGTAGTTACATTTCTGACATGTAATGTTCTGCAAGTTTCTTTGAGGTTGATTTCTCTAATTGAATTGAGTTTGATTCCTTTGGTTCATTTGTGGCTGATTTCTTTGATTTTTTCTACAATGAATAGCCCTATGACCAAATTTATTATAGGAGTAACATTAACCATTGAAGGGTCTTACATTATTACAATCTCTTTCCAAGTTTTCATGCTTGCTACAGGCATAGCAAGTACGGTTGACTACCTTATGCTTATCTTCTACTTTAGTCTCTTCATGATTTTTAGTTTTCTTTTCTTCTGAAGATTCTGTTAGAGCTTTGTTTCTTTCTTGTGATAAGTTGATCTCAATTTGAGCTAAACTGTATCCCATACCAATGGTGTCACCTTTTAGCTTTTGTGCATAGAGCTGTGATTGAATCAGATTAGAGCTTGTGTGTAGTTTATCAATCTTGTCTTTTGCTCATGATAGTTCAGATTCAATTTTGTTCTTGATATTTTCCAAATCCAAGATTCTCATATTGGCTTGCATGAGTTCTTCATCCAACTGTTTGTTTTCTTTGTTCTTCTCTTCAATAGTTGTTAAGCTATTAGTTAACTGGTCATTCAATTCTTCTATCTTATCTTTCATAGACTCGTTCTCTTCATTCAGTTTCAAATCAGTGGTGGAGCAATCTTTTAGTTCTTTCCTTAGTTTCTTGATAAGCATTTGTGAGCCATCAAATTTTAGTTTGAGTTCTTCATTGTCTTTCTCAAATCTGTCTAGATCTTCAAGGCCTGCTTCAAGATTCTTTTTCAGATGTTTGACTTCTACTAAATCCATGATCTCCTTAAGTGGTTATACTTTTCTCTCTGAGGACCAGGCTCTGATACCAATTGTTGGAAACACTAAGGGGGGGTGAATCAGTGTTTAGCTATTTATTCAAATTCAGCAACTTAAACATAAATTAAATATACATCCAATGAAGCATAACACAAGATCACATAACACTTGATATGATTACAGGGAAACCTTGATTAGAGGAAAACCCTGGTGGGAATTAGTACCCACAAATATTGTACTAGTATAATGAACCTGTTAAAGTTCCTTTGCCCTATTAGAAGTAGTCTTTACAATGCAAGTACAATGACCTGGTTAAGGGTCTGAACCTGTTAGGAGTCTTTTACAAACAAACCTGTTAGGGGTGAGGACTCACTATCCAAGAGCTCACTACTCAAAGAGAAAGATGGCTACAACCTCCTGAGAATAGATATACACTATATCCAAAGATGAACTGTTGTATGTGACATAGATGTCTGATCAGTTCCAGTTATGCGCTTATGCTCTTAACTTCTTTAAGGGCTCTATCTCATACTGATATCTTCATACTACTTTTCTATACATCTTCTTTGACTATTTCGATGACTTCTCAAATGTATCTTTGCATTACATATATATATCGTTATGCGTGAATAGACGCGACTACAAACAAGAACTTAGTTAGCCCAAAAATATAATACACAATGCTTCCAAACAAATTGGATTAAGCATTTTTACAACAAATTTTAATACATGTCTACAAACTTATTACAATAGGCACCTAGCCTTTACATAACAAAAGATTACACGCTAATCAAAATAATGAAGTCGGCTTCATACTTTGTATTCTGGACTGCTGGTGAACTTCTTCTTTATAACTTGTCTGTACTTCCATTCCATACTATGCGTGTATAGGATAAGCATAATAACATACCATAGAGCTTAAGTCTAAACGCGCATAACCTACTGTGATCGTACGCACGTGCGTTGATGCCCTAATCAACTGCAAGTCACTGTTCTATTATGCCTTCTGCACTTAGTCAATTTTCACTTCATAGTTAACTATCAAAAACTTCATATGACTTTGTTGCCATAATGACAACACAAAATAAGCCATATACTCCTTGGGAGTCAAATTTCCAACACTACGACATATAACTTTTAGAATTCTAGTCCATGGCCTTTGAATTACAGGAGGAATTCTAGTCCATCTTTTTTATACATCTATGACATATACTAATGATATTATTTCATATTCCAATGTATGTTGTAGTAAAGAAGAAAAATCATGATGCCAGGGGGTAATTTTTTGGGGCATTTGAGTAGAAGTGATAAGTTGGGGCATTAAAGAAAGACCTGATGCCTACTTTGGCAAGTTTTAAGAGCAAAATGAAGACCTAGTAATGCACTTTCTAAACTTTAATATTACTGAAAATTCACTAATGCTCAATGAACAATGCAAGGCTGTGCGATTATATGGTATTCCAATTATCTGCTAAATTGGAAGTAGAGGATTTTAAATGATGTCATGTTGATGCTCAAATCTGTAATAAGATTGAAATTTAGTAAGAAGGCAAATCCAACAAAGGTTATAGTAGAAAATGGTTGAATTCAATGTAGATGTTGTAAATCCTATACTAGATGAGATAAATCAATAATATATACAATGATACATAATTTTAACCATAATTTCAACATCGAGTTACCTGTATACAGTGGGTGGATAATAACATAAAATAGTTATAATCAATGATTGCTCTAGAAGATGGTGATGAAGATGCCTTTATGACATGATGTAAGAGGTATCTGAGATTGAAAAACCCATGATATGATGACAAGAATCTCCAATGAGCTCAGTTCAAATTCCAGTGTTTTCACATTGAACACTTTGCAGCTCAGGGGACTGAAATTTTCATATTTGCGGGATGATGGCAAAAATTATTTCTATCATTTGAAGTTATTATGTGGATTTAGTATAGTAAAAAAGATAATATGAGTGAATGGGAAAATATGATCAACAAGGATATGATTGGTATCCAAATTTTAAATACTGTTCCCAGTAACTATCTTGGATCAACTGCTAAAAGCCTTAAATAGGTCGCAGAGTTGAATTCAAGTACTGGACTAGGTTATGATTATCTAACTAAAATCAATTAGAAGAACTTTATATCACTTGGAATCATTGAAAAAGAAATGAATTGATGTATTGGAAGAAATCACAAGGATAAGTGCAAATTCAGGTGTTAAATTGTTTCTTATCCAATCATGTATCACCAATATGTACTTTTATTGTACACAATATATCGAAGAGATGTATGATGATTTATATCTCACAGACTTGCAGTATTTTGTACACAAACTTTCTTACAGTACAATTTTTCCTTATTTTGGGGCAAAAGATAATCTTTCATTGTCAATTGTGGCATTCTTCGGTACTATTTTGTTGTAGAGATGATACACATGGCATACAATAGAATGTTATGAGGAAACTATAGATTAAAATAGGTAATTGTTGGATAATGATGAGGAAAAAGCAGACCAAACTTGAATAAGTATAAGTTGAGCACATAATAGAAAGGAAAAAAACCTCATCTAATAGATCAGAATGGGTGTGTCATCATTGATGTTTACCATTTTCAATGAAAAATCAATGTAGAATTTTAAAATACAACCCTAGTTTTTAGTGCATAATCAGCATAGGATTTTAAAATATAACCCTAGTTTTTAATGTACAATTAATGTAGTATTTTAAAATATAACCCTAGTTTTCAATGTAAAATTAATGTAGTATTTTAAAATATAACCCTAGTCACTACACAGACTATCAAGTCTCCCCTGTACACTTAAAAGGGAACTAGAAAAACTACACAGACTATCAAGTCTCCCCAGTACACCTAAAAGGGAACTAAAATTTTCAAAATTCCAGTTCAATTTTTTTAAATATGTTGGATCAACAAACCATCTGCATTCATGCCCTCATTACCATTCATGTCTCTGAGCCTTGTTGTCAGTAGTAACCCAAGATTTACAAAGAAAATATGAAAGGCTTCAAGAAATATGTTTTAAGACATCATTACTATCCACTCTTTTGAACAAACTTTCACAAAATATTAATGTCTAAAATGCCTCCAAACATCTAGTGTATTCAACTCCACTAGTAGAAAAACCACATACTTAGTACAAGGCCAAATGAGAGTTTCAAATTATAAATTTCATTTAAAAACCTGCGTGTGCAAAATCTCTCACGTTATAAAAACAAAAATGACTGTGATATGGTTTAAAATGCTGAGAAAAATCTTCATGCAAGACAATCATAGTGCTTTTGAGTTTTTTCCCCCCATCGACTAGACAGGGAACAACAGTGTTCAATAGGTTTTACTGAAAATTCAATCTAGGGGTTTTCAAGGTCTCAAACCTTTAATATAAATTTGGTTTTTTGACGATGCTGGAAATCGCATGCACGATCATCCTGTCCTTCACGTTTAAATTGTATGAGCAGAAAACCATCGAGTTAAAGACATACAATTTAAGTAAGGTTTAACTTAGGGCAACTTTGTCATCTGAGTACCATTCTAATTTTTCTTAATAGAAAATGCCACCATAGAATAACCCAATACAAAGTTGTACATTGTTACTCCCTCAATTTGCAGTGAAACCCAAATATATTTGCACCAAACAAGATTCGTGAAATCAATGATCAACATGAAGATATGAAATCCGTACCTTGATATTGCAAAAAATATGGAAAAGTAATGAAAGAAACTTCAATCCCAATCCACTGTCTGTAGCCTCCTTTGCGATCTACAGACTGTCAGCCTCCTCTGTGATTTTCTCCAATACCTCTTCCAAAAACCCTCTGTGATCTTCTCCAATACCTCTATGATCTATAGGCTGTCAGCCTCCTCTGTGATCTTCTTCAATACCCTTTGACGAGCATCAAACCCTATTCGCAAACCCAAAAATCTAAATGGGAAGATTCATGGACATGATGGCTTATTAAAATGAGGTTCAAAAAACCTAAAACCAGATTTAGATTTCTAATTCCACCTCTTGGGTGGGAATATTGTGCCACCCATTTTTTGGTCAAAATCAGGTTTCTTCGTCTAAAACTGGGTTTTGCATCTTAGCAACCAAATGGCAGATTAGGCTCAAAACTGGAAAATACGCTGCCAATTCCCAACGTATTCCCACAACCAAATGGGGACTTAAGATAAAGGCCTGACATATGCTTATTTAATGTGAAGTGGGTGAATTAAATAAGGGGCTAGTTAAACTCCAGATAGAATGCATTAAAGACAAAAAAATGTTAAACTTTTTTTTTCCTAAATTTTAAAAACACAATAAGTTTTTGGCAAATTTTTTATGGTTTTTGACCACAAAATATGTAGATCATGAAGAACAAAAGCTGAAAAATTCATGAAAATTCATGGTATTTTCAGATTTATCAAATTTGGTCAATGGTACATTCTGTCTGGAGCTTAGCCACATCCCTTTCTTGTTTTTTCTTCACTATCTTTATAAACATGCGTTTAAAGGCAAACCTCAATTGATTAGTAAAAATTATAACATGTGCATGCAAAATGTGTAATGTGTACACAGTCCAATCTGAAGCAAAGTTTATTTTCAAAATGTTCATTTCAGTGTCAAAGTTGGCCCTAAAGTTGGACACAGTATTGTGGGATCACCCCGGATCATATAAATATTGGTTTTATTTGTCTAGTAAGTATTTGTTACAAATTTTAAAGAAAGGTTTTGATTAATCGTGACATTTAGTTAAAGAGAATAAGTATATCTCGTTTGTGATTATTTATGCGAGTATTCAGGTATGTAGCTAATATGTAGCTTGGGCTAGTTTTCATGATATGTGGTGTTTATTAGAAGTAGTAGGTTTTTTTAGTGTAGACCTTATGGAAAGACATATTGTCAATTAGTGTCAAAACACTTAGTCATCTAGTGTCGACCGAGCTAGCAAGCATTATGCAAAGTCCCGAGTGATCAACATTTCCCGAGTGACCAGTATCGTCGAGTGATCAGTATGACCTGAGTGATTTACAGTATCGCCTGAGTAATAGTTTATCACCCGAGTAGACTTCTGGACCCGAGTGATAGTTTGAAGTTGATCTTGCATATATTGTTAAATATCATTTTGTTTATTACAAGCCGACTTATCGAGTTATTTGTTTGGATAAAGATATATATGTAAGACAGTTTTTTTATCCAAAGAGTAGTATGTATGGTGTATATGTATGAAATGTATGTATATATGTATAAGACATGCAAATGACAATTTGATTAAAGAACAGAAGTATTCATGACAGCAGAGTCTCATCTATCACATTCAAGTGATCAGTAATATTCAAAAGGATCTTATTCAACAATCATAGTTGCATAGAGAAGATCATCAACTAGTTCATTCTCACAGGTGGATCAAAAAAATCCTTTAACAAGGTGGACCTAACAATCCTTTCTCTAAATCTCTTAACAAAGTTGCATTACTTACTGTATTGTACAAAATCCTTTAACAAGGTGGACCTAACAATCCTTTCTATGCCCCTAACAGGGCAAACCATTAGAAGTGGTCATTGTAAGCTCTAATAGGATAAATTTATACTGCAGTACTAGATCTTGTGGGTATCATCCCCACCCCAGTTTTACTTTCTTTTGTAAGGTTTCTTGGTAACCAAATGTTGTGTTATGTGTTGTGTATGATTCTTTAATTTCAAGTTTTATGCATGCAAACAAAGAAGTTAATCTAATTGTAGATTAATTGAATTAAGTTTTATAGGTTCCTGATTCAATCCCCCCCCCCTCCTCTTTGTCACTGGGCACATCATATATTTCCAACAATTGGTATCAGATACTCAATAGTTCTCTTATCAGAAGTTTAACAGCTTGAGAAAAGATCAAAGGCTATGGAAACATACAGACTGGAGAAAGCCATCGAGAATGAAAAGATAGATCTTAAAGTGGCCATGGATCATATCATAAAAATTGAGTAGCTCTCTCTTTCCCTGGAAAGAAGAAAATAATTAGCAGTGCAGATGAATGAAAAGAACTATATAGAAGAAAGAATTGAATAATTTTGCAAGGATAGAAGTTTTGAAGAAGTTGATGCAGCCATTGAAGACTTACTTACAAAGAATCTCACTTTACATGAAGAAGTCAAAAATTTGAAAAGAGAATAGGAAATTCACTCAATCAGATTATGTGAAGTCATGGAACTAAAGAATAAAGTAGAAGATGACAGAAATTTAGCATAAGAAGATAAGAGACTGTTGAGTACAAGATTAGAGGAAAAAAAAAATGAAATCCAACACTTGTCACTTCAGAAAACTGATTTGGTAAGTCAACTCAACAATGCAAGACAAGAAGTTGTCAATCTAAGGATAGAAAATGAAATACTGCAAAATGATCTCAATGTTGAAAAGAAAACAAATGAAAGTATGATGAATTCACAAACTAGCATGGATCAAGAAACAAAATTTAGACATCATGGATAGACTAGATTAGGTTATATAGAACAAGGTAAATCCTCGCAGCAAGGAGATCAAAGGAACATCAAGCCTACATGCAATCATTATGGTAAGTTAGGGCATACACCAAATAAATGTTGGAGCAATGGAAAGTCAAAATTTAATGGAAAATGCTACAATTGTAACAAACATGGACATAGAGCAAGTGAATGCAAAGAAAAACCTAATTTTGAAGGAAAATAGTACAAGTGCAACAAACAAGGTCATAGATTTTCCTAGTGCAGAACTAAAAAGTGGAATCCTGCTGAGCAATTAGCCAAGGCAATGTTTGGTTGGGATTAAAAAACATGGTACATATGTTGTCATTGGGGCGAATATGGAAACATTGGTATAAATTGTATGAAGACTCACTTCAAAAAAAGGGATCCTACTACGAGATGTTAACTGTGCAAGCAGCTCAGTCATCTAAGCAAGAACTGTATGAACAGAGAAAAAATTGATACTGGTTTTGAGAATGGAAAATCCAAAGTCTCAGAAATCAGAACTCAGATGAGCAAGCAATGTGTAAGGAAATCCTCAGATGAGTCAGATCAAAGTAATGAAGGATCTAATGACACCCTAAATAGTGAGATGGGTGGATTTGCCATTGCATAATATGAATGTAAGGAGATGACTGGAACTATGCAATACAAGCCATCTTACATCAATTCCAGATAAGCTAGAAAGTTCAAATCCACATATTGATGCATGAGGACATATTATAGTTCTACCTGAGTTAGAATCTTAGTTACACCCGAGCTACTCTAGCTTAACCGAGCTGAGTCAGGCAGTATTGATAATTGGAAAGTTGGTTTCATCTGAGCTTCTGAGTGAATCTTGGAGAAACACCTAAGCCATGCCAACTACTATGTATGGATCATTTAATGAAATACTCTAACAGTTGAAAATCTCTTATAAATGAAGGATTGTAAAGGTTATTGCTTACAAAGTTTTCAGTTTACAAATCAATTTAGAGCCCTTAGCGATTTAGTGTGAATTTGCGGTTGAAACTAAAGTTTGGTCATTTCATCCGAAAAAATATGGCATCCACTTCCAACAGCAAGGTCAAGAAAGGTTTTGAGATGTTGGTGAGAAATGCAATTTTTGATCCGCCAGTGTTTAAGCTTCATCCAAAAATTGCATTGGAGATAGAACTGATGGGAGATCATTCCCTAATTCCTCCAAAAGTGTTACTAGTTAATGACATCCAAAGCTTCAATCACTACAACTTACAGGAGCTTGCAACCATTAAGATAAAAAAGCATATGATGAATTATGTACAAATGGGAGTCTGAAGCCGGAGCATAAGCACCTCGAAACCAAGGGTTTGACACACATCATGCACATGCCAAGGGATTTATAGACAAAATGGATGAGATATGTGCTTAGTCAAGTCCACAACATGCACCTATGGTTGGAACATCTTGTGAAAATCACAAAGCAGATAATTCACCGTGTCATTGGGTTTCCTATGCTAGAAAAGTTGAAAGCTTCCAAAACCCTAACCCAAGATGACCTATTTGAGTTAACTCTTGTTGAGTGGGATGGCAGAGGCATGAGACCTAATGCAGTAACTGATATGGAATTGAAATTTGGTATTCATGTTATAGCCCACAAAATATACAGTTCGAGCAGACCTAACAGTGTTCCGTGTGAAGCTGTTGACCTAGCATACAAAGTGGTCAAGAAGAATATGGTATTCAACCTAGTAGAATTACATCTCATCCAGTTGAGAAAGAATATGGAAAGCATTCAAGTATAAAAATCCAATTCATGTAAGTTTGTTTCTCTTCTAATCTGCATACTCTTTTATGTTGAGAATTTCGTTCCCTCCAAGGGTACAGTGGCATGGAAGAAGGATAGACCAATAATCCATCAGATTAATGAATTCATAGTTGAGTTAGGAGATAACTTTGATAACATTATGGATGGATACTTTGAGAATTTCAAACAAAAGATGCAGAGTAGGTATAGAATTCCTAAGCAACTAGTTGAAAATTACAAAGATAAATTTGTTTCCTAGTTGATTGTGATAAGGTTTATATACAAGCAGTAAAGCCTAGGCTTGCATGGGTAAAGCCCCTGTCATATGAACTCAACATAGATGACACAAGAGATGTCATAGAGGCTCTTGTAAATGAACCTTCCAATCCAAAGGCACCCTACTTTGGAACATATGAGGAAGCAAATAGCAGGATATCTTTGGAGATTGAGATTCCCAAGATAGTGAAAAGAGGAAAGAAGAGGCTTGATACATTCAAGAAGAAATATGGCAAGACCTCTGACTCTCCTGCCATCTATGAGAGTAAAGAGGATACAGTTAAAATAGAGGATGTTGAATCTGAAGAAGAAAAGGAAGAGACTGATATTGAACCTCCTCAAAAAAAGAGGAAGGCAACCAGCGAAAACTTTAGTGGCGATTATTTGCCAATTGGCGAATGTCTCATGTCGACAAGCGGGGAATTGGTGATTTTTTTTCATATATTAGGTTGACCCTATCACCTAACAATTATTAATATTGGGACCAATTCCCGGACCCATCGCCCATCGCTTTATTTAATTTTCTACTTTTCTTACACATCATCGCCAATGGAATCTAATTTTTGGTCCATGTAAATTTTAAAAATTTGCCTATAATTTATACGCGACCCAAATGGATGGCCTATATTTGCCAATAGTTTTATACATTTATATTTATAGGCCACCCCAAATTTGCCTAGCATTTTGCGAACGTGTGTCTCAACCCGACCCAAATTTGCCAACTTTATTAATCATTCCTTTGTATTGGACAACCCATAATCGCCTCACAAATAACGCAAGACATGTTAAAATTATGCGGGCTTGACCAAATTTGTATACCTTGACCTAATACATCCCGCTGAATTTTCCAAATAAGGATAGTATAAAAACATTTGATCGATAGCAAAGTTTTAGACTGTTGAGTGCAACTACATACTACATTGGCAAGTAGTGACTGCAATTTAATTTGAGGCAAAGGCAAGTGATACTTATTCTGCAACTCTATAATTTTGAGTTCATTACTATTTAGTGGTAACCAGTAACCAGTTAGGGAACATTGGTGACAGGGAGACCTCAGAAATGATTTTAGGGCCAATAAATCTAGAATCATATTTATATATATTATAGTCTATTATCACTTCTTCAATAATTTAACATTTATTTTCACAGTGGAAGTCATTGGAGAATGGAAATGTCAAACAAAAATAAGGGTAACAATAATAAGGGTAAGGCTCCTGCAACTGGGGAAAGCCAAGAGAGGCCAGAAAAATGCAGAACCTTATCATCATACTTTTTTCATGGTGTTGGAAATGTTTCTGTCCAAAATCGGGAAGATGCTTCATCACAAGAAGATTTTGAAGATTCACAACCTGAAACTACATGACATATTGAAGAGGTAGGCGAACCTGATATCTCAAATCATGATGAACTTGAAGAGGATTTTTAGTTAAATACCCAGAGTAGCCATAATGATATAATCAACTTGGATGAGACTGAGAATGTCAGAGATGATGATGGTGCAGGGAAAAAGAAAAGAAAAAACAATTCAAAAAATGATCGAAAGTGGGAGTTGTCGACGAGTTTTCAAATAGAATGGGTGTCAAAGTATCCATTCATTAAACCAGTGGACAATCCAATTGAAGGTCAACCTCCGGTAGAATGCAGATGTAAGATTTGCACCAAGATAAATAAGAAGGAAAAGAGGTTGCAATTGAAAATCAACACCATAGAGAAGCATATGGGTAAATTTTACGAAAAGAAAACCATAGATGGAGTTGAAAAATCAGTGATAAGATGGAAAACAAAGGATGAATCTCTACATGTTAGGAATGCAGAATTATATGAATTTCAATTGAATATACAGATGAAGCCTGCTCAAGTTAAAGGCTCTATTGAAGCTTGTTTTGTAAAAGCATTGGAAGTAGAACTAATGGGAGAAGTTGTTCAGTTAAGTGTTGTTTTTAATATTTTGAGTAGAGGGCATCCTATGACAGACTACCCATCATTGAGTGCTTTATTACACTTTTTGAAAGTTCCTAACTATCCTAACAGTCATTGGTCAGTAAATAGTGGATGGGAATGGGCAAGTTGTCTTGCTGATGTTGAAAAAGAGGATCTAAAGGAAAAAAATTAAAGAGCCAAATTTTATTGCATTGTCTTTAGACAAGGTTAAAATAGTAGATAATACTTCATGGGTATGCATGCATGTTTATACTATACACAATTTTGTCCACCAACCTCATCTACTAACTATTGCTAAAATGAAGGATAATGCGACAGCTGAAAATATATTTGAACCAGTAAAGAGATATCTAATTGAATATGGAGGTATAAATGACATGACGATTTCCAATAAGTTGGTGTGTGTTGGAGCAGATGGAGCTTTAGTAATGCAAGGCCATAGGGGTAGTCTTGCACAAAGATACAATCTTCTTGTGCACCCTACGTTACTCCCATTCACTGCATGGCCCACAAAATGAATCTAGCTTTTGGAGTTGTTAGCAAGAATGTTCAAGTAAAAAATATTGAAGTTTTAATCAAAGAGCTCTACCAATACTTCTGTCAAAGTCTGAAATGATTGAGGGAATTTCAACACTTTGCCGAAGGACTAATCGACGGGAACAAGCTTCTGAAGGATAATGATACTAAATGGATCTCAACGCATCGAGTGTTTTTAGAATATCAATCGTTGATTGGTCTAATGAACTCAAGTCATGAAGAAGCAGGGCTACCCAAATTTCCTAAGCTGCTATGAAGGTTATCTAATGTAGAGACACTCTTAACGTTAGCAGGTATTCTTCCCCTACTAGAGGAAATGAGAAATGTAATGAAAAAGGCCCAACAAAGAGCAATGTATATTGCAGAATATGCTACACTTCATAAATTGACATGCATGATGCTAGATAATCTCTATCGATCATGTGATGATGTAAAATTTGCCAGCTAGCTTAAAATCACAAATTTGGACAATCGTGACAACTTTTTAAAGATCGGTGTAAATGGGGAGTTATGTGCAGAAGTACGTGGAGTTGAGATACCAATGTACTACTATGCCAGGGTCGAGTCTGAGGAACCAGGAAGGAAGAACATGAAGTTAGTATCAAGTGTTAAAAGGGAAGACTTTACCAAGATCATTGAGTCTGTAACTGCTTCTATGAAGTGCATTGCCTATGATCTTTCCTTAGAGATTAGAGTAAGATTCCCTCCAATCAAACTACTTGAATCCATGTCTATTGTGTTTCCTCGATATTGGAGTATGAACAATTTGAAGGATTATTGAAATAAGCTACTAACTTTGATAGATCATTTTTGCAAAACCATAGAGTTAAATGGAGTAACTCTATATGGAATTTTAGATAATCTCATTTGAGAGAACAATCAAGCCATTTTTCACAGACAATGAGGGAACAATATAATATTATGGAGAACCCCCACGAAGATGGATTGGCAACAAGACTTTAGAAATATCTAGCTAAGAGAGAAATGTTGATTGATTCAATATCAAAAAATTTCAAGCCTGCTGATTTATGTCTGACCATGATATTGGGGTCGGTGGAGGATGAGAGAGTTTTCAGTGCTTTGGGGTTCCTAAAGTCAAAGCTAAGAAACAAACTAGACAAGAATTTTGAAAATTGCTTGAGGTTCTATACATCCAGGTATGAAGTTCATACTTTTCCTTATGACAAGGCACTAAAAGTGTGGAAGATTAAATGTCAAAGAAGAGGGATGGGCAACATTTCAAACCAAAGTGGGAGTGCTAGAGACAATGATGTGACTGTCATTGACTTATGTACTGGTACTGGTAATGCTAGCATTGAACTTGATTTAAGTGGAGGTATGCAGAGTGCAGAAAACATATCGAAGAACCAAGGAGGCTATGAAGTTGATGGCAATGAATCTGAGGATCCTGATAATGAGATGATGTGGCAAATTGAACTTTTGTAGAAGTAGCGGGTCCTAGGTATTTATTAAACTTTTTGTCGTAGTCTACTGTGACACTGTCATTTTCTGTATCTCATCATCATTCATCAATCATGCATAATATCATATTCCAACGTCAAAATTCAAAAACATGAATGTAGTTGATAATCTCATGATTTCTATAATTAATAATGGTTTTCTTTTGCATTATTTAGCTCATATGGTACAATTCTTAAAGATTTTTTTTTTTTTTGAAAACTTAGCAATTCATATGATACAATTCTTAGAAATAGAGATTCTCATTAATTTATTTACAAATATGACACATATGACACAATGTAACAATTCATTCGTTAATAGTAGTAAGAAGTAGAACACAACTTTGTGTGATTCTGTTTGCAAAAGTGAATTGACAATGAATTATGAATCAAGAGTCAATACCCAATTTCAATTTCATTACCATTAGCATTGAGAAAATGACCCTGAATTCCCTTTTATAGAAACAAGGGAGCAACAATAGCTTCAGGTTGATTTTCCTAATGTGAATTCTCTACTACATTGATCCTGTTAAAAAAAACAAAGTTCAAAATTGTTACTTTTAACTACTATTACTTTTAAATTGTTACTTTCACATTCTATTTTTTTATTACATCAAGATGATTTTGCTAGTTTGTTTAATAAGCTTCATTATGCATCGCTTGGAAGGTTAATATTTGTCAAGTTATAGTAGATGACCTTCAACCTCGTCATCCATTCATACTTATTAGACTGACTTGAAAGCAATGATCCTTCCAATACTGCAATCAAATTTGTCAATGGTTTGATGCAGTTTGCAATGCCTTCATGAGTTGTGTCCTAGGGAAGCTTGTCGAAATCAGTGCTCATTGTCTCCTCCAACCTTTTTTTGTAAGCTTCTCTTCCAACAAAATTTTTTAATGAGTTACTAGGACCAGGACTCAGCAAACCATGACCTATCATTTCGGTTGTTGTTTGATTCATCTTAGCGAGCTTCATCTCAAATAAGGAAAGAGTTTCCTCTACTTCCTTTAGTTTCTAACAATTTTGTAAGACAAAGGTTGCTTTTATTGATGCAAGAGTGTGTTCATTGATTCCCTTTCTTTCCAATTGCCTGCCACTGGTTGTGTTGATTTTTTTAAAAATATGTTTTGCAGTTTTCTCTCTGACAAAAATTTTTGTTTTTGTCAATGTGCTCTTTGAGCTTCTCAAAAAAATCTCTAAGACTTTCATTCAATTCAAACCAATCACAAAAAATATCACTAGTCACCTTTATTTTCCCCCAAAGGTCTCTTTTTATTTGCTTGACTGTATTTTTCATTTGGTCATTCAAGCTGTTTTCGTAAGTTTTCATTGTCTTTTTTTCCATCTTTAGTTCTTCTCTCAATTCTGACAACTGGTGTTCACTCTATTTTTTATTTTCTCTACTTCCTCTTCCCACTGGTTTTCTTTCTCTTCCCATTGTTTTTCTTTTACCCTCTCATCCTTTAATTCTTTATTTAATTTATTGTTTACTTGTGTCGTTCTCTCCAATCTTTTGTATAAATTTACTGAAGATTCTTTTTCATCCTTTAGTTTTTTATTGCTCTCTTCCAATTTTTCCCTCACAAATTTTAGTTCTGCCTCCATATGTTCTTGTTGAACAATTGCTTCTTTAGAGGATGAATTTTTTATCCTTTTATCTAATTCTTTGCACCTGTTATCTGTTGCTTTCTCCTTTGCCTTTTCATTTGCTAGGTCTGCCTGTAAATTTTCTATTCTGCCCTGAAGCTTTCCGTTTTCTCTCTCCAACTTCATCACTGAACTGTAGACAACTTGGTTGGTCATTTTCAACACATTTATCTTGTCCACATTTTTAATTTTTGATAAATCCATTTGGAGGGTGCTAACTTGAGATTCAGATGGATCTATTTGACTCTCTGGTGGATTGTTATCTCTAGCTGGGGGCATAACAACCATGAACTCCATCATTTCATTCTTTGGGTCATATGTGGGAAATAACCTATTCGATGCAAGTTCTGCATCACAAGCTACAGCAACTGCATCCCTCTTCAATGTCTTAGTATTTTGTCTATTCCTATTTTTTGTTTGTTCAAAGTTCGTTACAAAATCATTGTAACAAAAATGAGGGTTTTCTGACACAATTGAATGTTTGAAAGGTGAAATAGAACTTGCAGCTATGTATGAGCTTCCACCTCTGGTTCTAATAATTGTACCATGAGGATTAGTAGCAGTAACACCTTGACCCATTACAAGTGGATTATTTGGACTATTCAGAGGGTTTTGTCTTGAAGGAGTGGCAATTGTTGGACTCACAGTCACAGACACCATCAGCATTGTTGTCATAACCTTTTGCTTCTTTACACTGCCTTGATCTCTAGGATCCACTGATTTTGTGTCCAATTTTAATGTCCTTTTTGAACCACTAGTACTACCCATGCCATCCCCACCACTGGTAATGACACTTGATTCAGATTGAATCTGAGTGCTTGGCAAAGGTGGAACTGGATTTGAAACTGGAACAAATGAAGGTGCAAGGGTATGAGACTGAGTAGTACCTTTTTCTGATGAACTTCCAATTATTGGTCCACTACCATGTTTTGGTGGAGTGGGTGTGGAAAATGGATACCAATTCCCTTCTCCTATGGGACCCAGACCACCCCTACCTGGAAAACCCATTTTTTCTACCATCTCTGCCCCTTTGCCATATTTTTCTTTTGTGGATGCACTGACTCCAGTAGCAATTGTCACAGAATCCTGCCCATCAAAACCAATATCTTGATCATCACAATCACTATAATCACTATGATGTGCTTGACTAGGATGCTCCACATTCCACAAATCGCTAAATATTTCATCCTCATCCAGATCATAAATTTCTGTAGAGGTCTTTGGCTCACCGAGATTCTTCCTCATTTCCCAAAAATCTCTAATTTTGGTTGCAATCCAATTATCATCTTCAAATTGAAGCATTATTTTGTTTGAAATAGTTTTTGTAGATGGTTTAGCAGCTTGCTGGTAGAAATTGTAGGATTTCTTTTGCTGCTCTTTTACTTTATGCTTTTGCAATGCAATAATTTGTGATGACAATTCCTGTATTGAAATATTATTTTCAGCGGCATATTTCTCCATCTCTTTTTGGACCTCGTCCCAGGACTCCATGTTTTTTAAATTTTTCTATCAATGGCATACTTTCATGTTGACATTTGCTTGTGGAGCTCCCATTCGCTCTAAGCTTTGATCCAATTATGTTTAGTGGATCATACTGCCAGTGACTGTCAACAATAAAGAAAAAAATTGAAAAAAAAGCCTCTGCCAAATTGAATCCTCTTCTCTCAAATGTGAACCCTCTCAATTTGAAAGGCAAGGAAGGAAATATCATTTTCTTTTGCTAACCATTAAAGAGTGCATCTGTGCTCTCCATTTGCCAAACATATTCCAATGCAAAAACCCTCTTTGTAACATGTATTGGAAGTTTGTAGGGTTCTACCACTAAACCGTAAAACCTTAACACAGTGTAGTCTTCCATGAAGTACTAGTCAACCAATTGTATTTGACTTCTGAGTTGAATGGAATCTCTACAAGACATAGGAAATCTAGGCAATGGAGTGCCTGTAATTTTATGATACATAGGTGCAAAAAAGAAGTCTAAAAAATTGTTATAGTTCCTTATGTTATCACTCATCCTTATCTGAGGTGTCCATTCATATAGTGCATTTTGGACCTAACTTTGAAGCTTGTTTGTCTGAAATATTGCACGATACTTTGCTAAAAGAAGATAGCACAAGTAGGTTGTGAACCTAAATGTCTTCTGTGAACCTGTTTTAATCATTAGCAATTGTTCTTGGATGAAATGAACAGTGTGCTCAATAAAATTATATTTTACTATTCATTTTGACAATGAATCTGAAAAATCATTTCAAGAATGTTGGCACCCACTTCTTTGTTACTATCCAATCCCAAAAAAAATGCTAGCAAGGAAATACTATCCTGAACCCATTGCACAAAAATATCATAATCATAAGGAGGCTTAT
>MU225472.1:1276132-1288856 GCA_018584345.1 Thuja plicata | reverse complement strand
ACAGATGTAAGACTTGAATCTTGATACGTGTAAATAATGATGTCATTACGTGATGTTGCATTAATTAGATAATAGTTATGGTGCAGATTAATTAAACTTCAACCATTCATCTAGGATCATCAAACGGACTCAAAGAAGACATTTAACATTATAAAATGATGGATGTTACTGTTAGGTTGTGTGTCAATGTAAATTTTTGTGCCTATGGATACACCCATGTGTTTAATCTGCAAATAATTTATTAGTTGGCGTTAGCCCACATGACGCATTGACAAGTCCCATATTTTGAAAATCGCCAATAAAATATTTATTTTTCCCATACTTTATGATAGATTAGCCAAAAAAATACATTTTTTTCAAAAGGCACATAAAATTCACCAGCACAAATATTTTTTTTTCTTCAACAAAAAATCATTCGCCTCATATATTATAATGTATTTACTTCAAAAGAAAAAAATTCGCCTCACACAATATATATTTTCCCTACATTAATGTATTATTCGCCAGGATTTTATGGAATTTTCATTGGGCAGGGAAAAAATCACCTTCGTCTTTATATTATTTTCCTAACTTGGAAAAAAAATTTGCCATCATCAAGAAAAATTTTCCCCTAAATTAATGTGTTATTCGCCAGGATTTTACACTTTTTCCTAGGAGGGGGTTTCTTAAAGTTATCCCTGAAGGAAACACCCAAACAAAAAAAGGCAAAAGACACTACCCCTATTATCACCATGAGGAGATCAAGGAGAAGACTTGTACCGGGTAAAGATGAGGATGATGAAGAAGAAGATGATACTGTGGTTTTCATGAAACCAACACCCACACTTGATCAGAAGATTGAAGAACTGAAAGAAGGAAGAGCTATGAGTTCTTTGCAGTCACTAAATTATGCTTCTAGAACTAAGAAAAGAAAAAGATTGAAGAAGCAATGGTGGAGAAGATGGGAAAATGGAAATATGAACCCTCCGAGCTGAAGAGTTATATGACTGAAGACCTATTCAAGGAAGTCTCTATTCCTTGGAACAATGCAGTCCAAACTAAAATGAGCATAAGGGAATAGACATTGAAGCAATTCATGCCTAAAATTAAGGGAAAAGAAGTAAAAGAGGCCTTGAGTAAATATCAAAATAATCACACCCCAAGATTCAGAGCATTCCAAATATTGAACAAAAACATAGAAGATGTAGTTCAACATGCCCCATTAGTGTGGAAATCAATATTTGAGATAAAAGAAGACAATGTTAAGGAAGAAGTACTGAGTAAAGACCCTCCAGAATAGGTAAATGATGATACATTACCTGAGGTATTGACTATTGAAGAGTCCAATGCTGAGAATATTACAATTGAGGTAATGGCATCATTACCCCAATCTCCTATCCAGAATATAGTACCTCTGAGCAAGGATAAGGTTGTAGAATCCACATCTGAATAAGTAGTAACCGAGCAATAGGATCCACTTACTACTGAGCCAAGCATACCTGATTCGTAGAAAGACAAGGTAGATATTTCTACTTCCAGTATTGACTCATCGGTAAACATTGATTCAACAATTGGTACTGTAAAGGTCAATGACCTAATTGGAATGGATACTGAAGAAAAGGATGAGGAAGGTAAAGGTAAGGAAATTATTCCTTGACCGAGACCTATGACAAAAGGAAAAGAAAAAGTAGTAATTACTGATGAGATAGATCTTGATAAAGAAATCATGATTCCAAATTGGGATCAATCCAACTTATCTCTAGAGAAAATGGATATTCTAGGAGAGCTTTGGAAGAAAAGAGAAACACAACAGAAGCTATGAAAGGAAAGGAAAAGCAATAAAGTACTTGAAGATGTCAAAGGCATATTTGTAGATGCATTGCAGATTGAAGTCAATGAGAGTGACTCAATAATGGACCAACTTGTTGACATTGTCCACAAGTTCAACATAGATATGAATGGTCAAGAGAAGTTACTTGAGAAAGAAGAGAATATTTTTGAGAACAAGGTTCTAGAAAACATTGCAAAGAAGATTGCAATTGACTAGGTGCATCTTACCAATATCATCAACACTCTAGAAACCACCTTGACCAATGTGGTAGCACTATTTTTAAAGTTGAGTGAGACCTCTAACTTTACTATGGAGATCAAGGACAAGATAGTGAAGTTTGATGCAGACATGGAGGAAAGTGCAAGGCAGTTAGCTCTTGACCCGAGAACTAGTTCGTCTCACTTCATGAAGATCAAGTATCTTACTGATCTGGAGGCTGAGTTGTTGAGAGAAGAAGCCAGAAGTAGAGAATCAATTACAGCTATACAAAGCCAACTCCTACAACACATGGATGGAATGCAGAAACGCATAGCACATGCAAAGATACTCATTGATGACAACAATTTCTCAGTTGCTGAGCTAATGAAAGAGTTGTCTGTAGAGCTACAAATTGAATTGCACATCATGAAGGTGCTATAGGACAATTGGGACAACATTTTGTCTCATATTTTGAAGGTACATAGTGATTTCCTATCCTACTTTGGAATAACCTTGTAAATATCACTTTTGGCATTTTTGTCAAAAACAAAGGGGAAGTATCATTATATTGTAATTAAGGGGAAATATCATTGAGGGAACACATGTACATTGGAACAATGTAGACAATGTACTTTACAAAAACAATTTTTTGAAAAACACAAAAACAGAGTCAGTTGGACCCGAGCAGCAGAAACATTGTCAAACCCTGAGCAGACAGTAAGGGGGAGTTTTGACATATCAGATACAGAATTTAATGATAAGTGTTTTTATCACTAATTCCAAAGGGGAAGATTGTAGACCTTATGGCAAGACATATTGTCAATTAGTGTCAAAACACTTAGTCATCTAGTGTCGACCGAGCCAGCAAGCATTATACAAAGTCCTGAGTGATCAGTGTTGCCCGAGTGATCAACATTGCCCGAGTGACCAGTATCGCCCGAGTGATTAGTATGACCTGAGTAATTTGTAGTATCATCTAAGTAATAGTTTATCACCCGAGTAGACATCTAGACCTGAGTGATATTTTTGAGCCGACCTTACATATATTGTTAAATATCATTTTGTTTATTGCAAGCTGACTTACAGAGTTATTTGTTTGGATAAAGATGTATATGTAAGATGGTTTTTTTTATCCAAAGAGTAGTATGTATGGTGTATATGTATAAGACATGTGAATGGAATTTTGATTAAAGAGAATAATTATTCAAGATAGAAGAGTCTCATCTATCACATTCAGGTGATCAGTAATATTCAGAAGGATCTTATTCAGCAATCATAGTTGCACAGAGAAGATCATCAACTAGTTCATTCTCACATGTGGATCATAAAAATCCTTTAACAAGGTGGACCTAATAGTCCTTTCTCTAAATCTCTTAACAGATTTGTATTACTTATTGTATTGTACAAAATCCTTTAACAAGGTGGACCTAACAGTCCTTTCCATGCTCCTAACAGGGCAGACCATTAGAAGTGGTCATTGTAATCTCTAACATGCTAAATTTATACTGCAATACTAAATATTGTGGGTATCATCCCCACCCCATTTTTCCTTTCTTTTGGAAGGTTTTTCCATAACCAAATATTGTGTTATGTGTTGTGTATGATTCTTTACTTTCAAGTTCTATGCATGCAAACAAAGAAGTTAATCTAATTGTAGATTAAGTGGATTAAGTTTTATTGGTTCCTAATTCACCCCCCCTCTTAGTCACTGGGCACATCATATATTTCCAAAATTTAGTAGAATTGTATATGCTTTTGTTATCTAGGTTTGTGGAATTAAAATTAAGTCATTCTTTATACTGTCCTACAATGTATTGTATTCACAAACTATTTTATGTAATGGGTATGCTTAAAACTGAAGTTGTGATGGAAATTATTGTTCATAAATGCATTGTTAATTATTGTGGGTTAGATGGATAATTTAGAGCCTTTTTTTTCTATTATAAATATGTGTGTCTCCTCGACATGGTGATGATTGAGTGGTGTTCATTTTAATGTTAATTGAGAATTATGGATTGATCTTAACTTGAGTTTCTCGTATTTAATAGATATTTCCTTATGTATGGATATTCCTTTTATTATTATGTGCATGTTATATTGGTCCTTTGGGGTTGGTTTTGAGTTCCTTTATGCATTACCAGAGGCTGGAATCTATTTTAATTGTCTTGATAATTGATCGATTATGTTTTCATGAACTCTATGACTGGTTTATCATGTACTATTGTTACTTGTTGAGTTGAGGTCTAGCTATGTAATTGAGGTCACATGAGGGTTGTCTCTCTCTTCTTGTATATTTTATGGTTGTATTCTACCGATTTGATGATGATTATGTGTTATGATAATGATGATTTGATCCAAAGGGGACAATTGCATGATTTTTGAGGTATCTTGTTACAAAATATATTTTGGAATCTAGAGAGATTCTATGAGATTATCTGCATTAGGATTTTATGACAGCTTTGATGTCCCTTCTATTTGGATGATATATGTATAGATCATGTTGTTGATGTTGTGTTGTAATTATCCAAACATTGCTTTGAAACTCAATTGGAAAATATGTATTTTTAAAGATCTCTTTATGCTTATTTTATTGTGATGTTTTCTTTTGGTTATTAGTTTGGAGAATAGGAGGATTTTCTAGGAGCATGGTTAGGGGAGTGGATCGTAATGGGGTTCATAGCCCTAAAGTAGCTACCATGGAACCTATTATGGGTAGATAATTTAGTGATAACATAAATAAATTTTTGGGATGGGATAAAACATTAATCAAGATAATTGTGATACCTCCCCCATGGCCTTGAGTGCTTGGATAGAATAAGGATAAGTTGGAGAAGGCCTACCTTCCTATGTGGTGTAATTTTGGTAGATCAGCTCCATTTCCTCACAAAAGGTTGTCAGTTCCACACGATTCCTCACCTGGGGGCCAGGGTCTAGAGATGGGAGGAAAGAGACTGTTAGGAAAATGTAGGATAGTAGGGGGTTATGTGATGACACTCTCCTACACATGTCTTAGGATTCTCTTTGTTTATCCTTGTGGTCACCTCTGGTATCCCTTGAGTAACCTTGAGTCTTTTACGTTATCTTATATCTCTCTTGATGTCACCCTTGAGTTTTGATATTGATCTTTGTGTCATTGGTACCCATGCTTTTAAAAATGTGTGTATTATGGTTCAAGATCTAAGAATTGAACTACGAATTCTCTGTTTGTGACGTAGGCAAGGTCATCCGAGATGAGCCCCTGAGACTTTAGGTCTAACCCTTAGGATTGTTTATTTTGTTGTTTGTATAATGTTCTAAATAAGTTAATAATAAAAAATTATTACAATCATATATTTAACGTTTAATGATTCTTTTGGCATATATCTAGTCATAGAGATAGGTGTGCAAGCTACAAGGAATGGGTAGTGAGAGTACAAAGAAAAGTAAAGGGAGTGTGACTCAGGTATAACAGTGAATTTAATTTTTAATTGATTTCATGTTGATGAGATTATATAAATAATTGTCCTGGTGTTTAAAATGAACATAGTGGTAGATATTATCATTGCTAATTCATGATAGAGGTGTTGCATTAATACAATACTGTGTATTAAAAAAATAGGCATGGTTGATGAGTATATGACCTTATGCCGAGGGTTTTTTGGTGGAGCATTACATCTTAAGTGATAAATCTTTAATAATATGTACCTTTAAGAAAGTATAAGATTGCAACTCTCGAAGAAGATCGATCCTTGTGTAAAACAACAAACCCTTGTAGGAAAGTATATCATACTCTAAATGATGCAAGATCACAATGGATATTGGATGCGTGAGAAAAAAAGGAAAGGAAAGGAGAAGGGAAGACACATTAAGCTCCCTAAATGGTTTCTCAGGTATAAAAGATATGCTCTTGCAAGTAAACATAAGTTTGCAATTCAGGATGTTAATATCCTTATGTAAAATAACAAATGCATGCCAGCAAGGATGTCATTGTATAAAATAAACATGACAATAAAGGGATAAAATGGATCCCTAAAAGAAGGAAGAAGCAAAGATCTCTTGCCCCCAAACTTAGAGAGAAAGAGAGATTGAATCCTATTATTATTCCCTTAGAGCACATTATTCAAAGAATGTTGCATAATGGAGAGCAACATACTAGGAAAAAAGAATTGCTAAGGTTTATCTTTGAAATGAAGAAAATGTATAATTTCTGGTGTTAAAAGAAGAGATCTATTAACCAAATCTTGGAAAAAAATTATAAACTCAACACAATCATAAAGAGAATGCTTATTAGAGTAATGAAAGAAACATGAAAATCCACCATTAATGCGGTTGTGAGGGTTTGGAGGGAAACTATAAAGAAATCTTATCTGATAATGATGCTTGATATTAAGATAAATTTTTCTAGCCAAAAACTTCACGATCACTATAAGGTGAAGTATCATGAGATAGTGTGAGTAAGAGAAAATTAAGAGTTGTTTTCGGGTAAGAGATAATTCTATCTTGAAGCACATGATATTCTTTATGAAAATTAGGAGGAGCCTTAGGGCTATGGTCACTAAATCCATGATCTTTACTGTCTTTATTTTGGGAAGAAGAAGGAGGATTATCCCTTATTTTTGGAGAGAAAACATCTAGGAAATGTCTAACATGTGTATCATGAAGAATGTCTTAAATATGATATGTTGCTAAGGATCACGATTCACAAATATTAGTTTCCATAGGATTACTAGGAGGTTGGTTTTGAGGGATAAGATTGGGGAGATTAGCAATAGGCTCATTAATAAAGGTCCTTATGCTATCTATTTATTGCATGCATTTAGTTAAAATATGAAGAAGAAACACACGTGAAATATTGAAAACATTTTTGAAATATGCCTTATAATGAAGAAATATATGGGTTATTCTCATTGTAGCATATGCAATAATACCATGAAGGAACACTAATGTAACAAAATGCAAAAGGATTTATTCACTCCATATGTTTGATAAAGAAAGGTAAGGAGTAAAGTAATGACATAAGTAATTGCACACCAATCCAATTTAGAGACTTCCATGTTAACAACACTAAAATATATCTCAAAATAGGAACATGGTAAAGATAAGATCTATTATGATGTAAAAAAAATACAAATCAATGCATACAATATAGATCACACAAAGAACATCTAACTGCTAAATCAGAAAGCATAATGCATGAAAGTGGCGGTTCACCAAAATGTAATGGTGAAAATGGTTATATGGTAGAACAAAAAATTCAACATACATTGGAATAACAAACTCCCAACAAGGTGAATTTGATTTGCACAACCAAGGAAGTAAGGGTGCAAATTCGTGATCCACACAAAATGTGGGGGGGATTTGATAGATTCATTATGATAAAGATGATGATTATATTTAATTTACAGATAACTGATTAAGTAAAGTAAATGCAATGAGAGAAATGGGCTTATCTTGATCTAGGAGAGAATGGGTGAATTCAAATCTAAGTTTTACTATCGCAAAAGTTGTGAAGAACAAAAATTATTCTGGATCGGGAACCTTGATGCCTATATCTTCTGACTGTGAAAATTACACATTCCCAGGAGACTATGCCAACTCAAGTCAGCATAGTCCAGGAATTTTGTCCTTTACCTGGAGACTCCAAATCTATTGAATTCTATAGAGGATTAGTCACTGGTTTTGTAACTCTAAAAATTTGGCCCTGAAACTATGCCACCTATTCCTGCATAGAGAAAAGAAGGGGAAATTATTGTGGGAATGGCCTTTCCTTGGTCAAACCCTTGTATAGGAATTAACCTTGAAATAAAATAGACATAATTGAAAGAATATTATCATGTAGCACAAATTAGATCTAAACAATAGAATATATCATACCATGTAGATGCAATTGTCTCTAAATATGTGATCAAGAATGTTGATGCAATATCTTTGACTCAACACAAAACTAAAAGGAAATCATGTAAGACAAAACCTCATGTAGTAGATGTTATAATTTTCCTCAATATTGAATTTAAAAAGAGAAAGAAGAGGAATACTTTATGTAGGGATGTAGATATCCTTTCTTGATGTCAAACTCATTTTCTTGGCCTCTAATGGGGAAAAGAGCTAGATCTACAGAAGGAAATGCCTTGAATACTTGATGATGAATGCCTTCAATGGATATTTTCTTACACTTGAATGTCTTGAATGCACAATATTTTTCTCAATAATGCTTGCATGAAGATGAGATATTAAAATGAGAGGAAGAGGTCTCCTTTTATACATATTTCAGGACTCAAATTTCACAAGGTCAGCCCCGATTAGGAGAAACAACCCCACATCAGGCCCGAAGCCCACTAAATGAAAAATCACTAGGAAAAGGTCGACCTAAGTCAGCCTAGTCTAGGACAAGGTTGACCTAAGTCGGCTTTGTCTAGATAGACCTTTTTAAAGATAGCCTGAGACCTAGGGTTGTGTGCTAAGAGAGGGATCTAAAATAATTAGTTTTAGGGCAAATCCCAACATGTAAAATGCATGTAAAAGGACCTAGGCGAGAACTAATATCTAGCTATTCTTTATTTTGACTATATTTTAGTATTAAAAAATAAAATAACTATTAATATATTCATATATAATTAACATAAAGAAAATAAGGCATTGTCAAGAGATTTGATGTTCATATAGACACTCAATAATGTGCCTTAATCAAGTGATGGTTCTTGTAACATCAAAACAAATGACAAAAAAATTTACTTAAGTGACCTTTAGCTTTTAAGTCACAAGCTACTAATAAAACATAACAAAAGGGTATGGCACAAATAAAATGAAAACGTTCAAGATTTTAGTAAAGTTAGAGAAAAATTAAATTCTTGAAAATCAATCCCTAAGGTCAAGTAAAACTAGATTTTAGAAATAAAAAATTTAAGAGTACTAATAGTAGATCCTATACTAGTAACTTCCAAATAATTGAATTAATGGAAAGAATAACTAAAACTTTATACTAACCTATATAGAAATTTAATATCAAGGTGAATTAGATAGACTGAATTTTATATCTTCTTTTTGTGAAATTACACACAAATCTATCTCTTTATTTTGACTATATTTTAGTCTTAAATAAATAAAATAAAGCATTGATATACTCAGCTAGATCTCACACAATAGTAGGATTATAAACATGCAAGAATCATCTTATACCTTTATCAATCGTGTGGATAACATAACATACAATAACACTTGTAATTCCCTAGAATGAGTTTTCACTTTACATATTAATAAATCACTTTAGTGTATGAGAAGGGTTATTGGACATAGCCTAAAAGACTAGTGAGATTTCTTTTCAATTGTAAGGTGACCAAAACTTTTAGAATGCCATATTTCAAAGTTCCTGGATGTTTTGGATGACAACTAAACAAAAAAAACTAAAAAAAATTAAATAATTTTTTTAAGATTTGACCAATCACTTTTCCTTCCACATAACAATTTTCCACCATTTCTATAAATCCTTTGATTTTAGGTCAACTGAATTTATAAAAGGAAATATTTATTGTATCTTCAATATTTCATATTAATAAAATTTATTTATTTATGTAATATAATATTAAAAAGAAAGAAAATTATTAATCAAATATATTAAATCATAATAAAAAAATGGATTGACACTAAGAAATATCAATCATATAAAGTCATTTGAAATGGTTATGATACATCACAATGTAATTTCATTAAAAAAAATTAAAAATGTAATTGTTCAAGATATATGTTTTTGTATTATTAATCATTTATAAATAGTTTTTCACATGAACATCAGCATAAGAGATCAATACTCATAATAAAAAATGAATTGACACTAAGAAATATCAATCATATTAAGTCATTTAAAATGGTTATGATACAACACTATATAATTTCATTAAAAAAAATTAAAAATGTAATTGTTCAAGATATAGGTTTTTATATTATTAATCATTTATAAATATTTTTTTCATATGAACATCAACATAAGATCAATACAATCTCATGTGAGCATAACACAAAGACTAATATTTGTTCATCTGAACAATAAAACTAGAAGCAACTTATAGATGACCAAGAGTCGCCACTTAGAAATTTACTTATTATAAAACACTTTCAAAATAAAAGATGATTATAGAAGACCAAAAATTGAAATTTGAAATTCTACAATAAATATCCCTATGAAATTTCCATAATGAAAATGCATTACTTCAACCAATTAAACTCAACCCCATTGAACTTGCAATAACCCCATTGAAGTACAACTACAATGCAAAAAAAAGGCACACATTAGAAAGAAAAAACATGGAACAAATTCGCACTCTGCGAAAGACATTGGATACACACAATCTGATGAGAGGGTTTTGTATGTCAGAGTTCATACTTGAAGAAAAGGCCAGCTTCTTGGAACTTATTCTCCATTGCCAAATCCACATGGCTGTTCATTTCTAGAGTCAAATGATTCTTCCAGTCACCCACTTCACCTTTGCGAAAGAAATATCGATTGTTAAAACTGCTACTACTCAATTTTCCATTTCTGTTAACATCTAGAGTGGAAAGGGGTTGAAAGCTACATTGGCTGCCAATGTAACGAATCTCTTCCTCACTCAAATATGGTCACCCAAGGAAATCTGCAATCTTTCTGATGTGGGAAAATAATCTTCCTTCGTGTCTTCATAAGTCAAGAACAAGATGTTATTTTGATTCACACTGGCATTCCAAAACCCCAAGACATGATCAACAAAAGGACCCCAGATGGAGACACCATTACAGAATGAATCCAAGAACACCTCCTTGGAAACTAGAGCACATGTTTCAGTATTGAAGAGAGTTTACAGTGCGGGCAAGAACTTCCAGTGGGAAACGAAAGCATCTTTGGGATTTCGAGCAATATAAATGATTCAGCAGCCCAAAGACCTGATTTGAGGTGGAAGAGCAGAGTAAGGAAGATGGGTGCTTAGAATTCTTGGGGAGGGCACTTCAGCAATTACGGTGGAGGCATTGGGTATTGCTTGGGGATTGTAGATTACTTCCAAGTTGGGAATCAAGTCATGGGCATTCTGTCCCTTCAAAACATTGCTCTTGCTTTCACTCATTATGCAGGCAATGATGGATTTCAGCCAGGTGAATCTCATCTTCGATCCAGAGCACACAAAGACATCATCCTCCCATGCTTTGAACTGCAAGCACGTGTTCACCATTGCCTCTGGAACTGTGATGTGGACAAAATTCTTGTTGCTACTATAGAACAAGCTTGGCTATGCTCTGAGATCTTTCTCCTAGATCTCTTAGGGTGTTCACAACCCTAAACTGAGGTAAGTTTCTCTCAACTTCACCTCCTCTTCAAGACTCGGTCCCCATAAAAAAAATTTCATCTTCTTCTTATTGAACCTACACAAATAGATTCATTCTCCTCCCTAGCCGGACTATTACCAAGATCGCCTAGGGTAAGATCTCCAAACTCTTTGTTGTTGCTTCTCCTATAGAAAACAAAAAGGAAACTATGTACAAGGGCTCCTCTCGAGTTCCATCCCAACACATGATTCTCACCATGGATTCAAGAATCTCGAGGGGCCATTACTGCTTACAACCCAGAACGGGTGAAGAACTAAAACCTTACAAAATAGAAAGTAAAGTAACTAATCCACTTGCATGCAAAATGAACAAAGAAGTTTGATATCCACTAAACACACTATCTGCAACTTCTCATTACTGGAAACAAAACAAAATAGTACAATAATCTACAACTCTGTGATTTCCTTTAGCTTCTCTTTTCTTAAATCTCTACTCTCTAGATCTCTCAAATGAAGGCTTGGGATGTTATTAATAACCATCCTCTCCTTGGAATGACCCTAACTTCCCACATATTCGCAAGCATCTCTTTAGGAACCATTACAACTGACCATACTGTCCATAAAAGACAAGATTCACTTTTCACGGGCCGTTACGACTGACTTTACCGAGCAATAGTAACGTAAAACTGACCACCAGTCTAAATTAACCAACAGTGTTAACACCAACATAGCGTCAACCAATAGTGTTAACCAACATAGTGTTAACCAACAGTGTTAACCGACAGTGTTGACTGACCCAGTGTTAACCGACACAGTGTTAACTGACACAGTGTTAACCGACACTGTTAACTGACAGTGTTAACCGATAGTGTTAATCAAAAATTAGGAAACCAACTTAGAAACCTAGCTATACATGGATTGACCTAGTCATATCCATCTTATGGAAAACAAATAACCTTCTAAGGTCCACACAAACTCTCCTGACTTGGCTAGAGTCAGTACATGCCAGAAATAAAGAGCTAAGGGTTTGAGCTAGGTGTGCTCCTACACCATACTCCCCCAAACAAAAGAAAGGTTAATCCATCCTTGGATTGAGCATGTTTGGATCAATGCCCAACCTCTTGAAGTTTGTTTCTCTAATCCAAGTAGTGTAGACACCTAAAATTGACTAGGTGTATCTCAAGCATTCCAAACTATAAATATCAGCCAAATGCCTTAAAATGTCATCTCAATGCAAAACAAATGGATCAAATCAAATGGACAAAATTCAAATCAAATTAAAAGATCAAATAATCTTGAAATCAAATAATTAAATTCTAAGCTTAAAGGGATTAATCAAATTATGCAATTGATTTTTCAATTGTATAGTTCAAATCAAAAAGATCAAATCCAACCCAATCACCCTTCCATGGATAATTTAATTAAATGATGGAGTTATTTAATTCCTAAT
>MU225472.1:1258328-1275164 GCA_018584345.1 Thuja plicata | reverse complement strand
TCACACTTTCATGGACTTCTCTCATTGAATGGGAAAAGTCCTCAGCATATCCACTACCATGCATTCCTTCCTTCAATTCTCTAAGCTCAAAAATCCCTCTTGGGTGAAAACCATAAACTATTTCAAAAGGACTCTTACCAGCTGATCTATTCACTGTATCATTGTATGCATATTTAGCTTGTCCAATGAGTTGGTCCCATGCTTGACCATACTCCTTTGTGAGGCATCTCAACAAGTTACCAAGACTTCTATTGACCACCTCTATTTGGCCATCTGTCTGTGGATGGTAGGCAAATCCAAAAGACAAGTTAGTGTCGAGCTTTTGCCATAAGGTCTTCCAAAAAATGGCTCGTGAATTGTTGTCCCTATCTAAAAAAATACTAAGTGGGAGTCCATGTATCCTCACCACTCCATTGGAAAGTACCTGAGAAATGTTACAAGCATCATGAATAGTCTTGCAAGGTATAAAATGTGTCATCTTACTAAATCTTTCCACTACAACAAAAAAATTGTCATATCCCTACCTTGTTCTTGGCAAACCAACTACAAAATCCATGCTTATGCATTCCCACAATCTGGTTGGGATTGGAAGTGGCTGATAAATACCTGCATTAGAATATGTGCCCTTTTCTTTTTGACACACTACACAACTCTCAAAATATTGTCTAACATCTCTATTCATTCTAGGCCAAAAATAGAACCTAGTGACTAGCTCTTAAGTCTTACCGAATCCAAAATGACCACTAAGTTCTCCATTATATTTTTCCTGAATCAAATTCTCTCTCATAGACCCTTTAGGAACACAAAGTTGACCTCCTTTAAACAATAACTCATTCTACAAAGTATATTCAGAAAACTCACCATGAAAGTTGTTTTTAAACTCTTTGCATACCTTGTAGATTTGGGGAAAATCTTCATCCTCAACATATAGGTCTTTGAAGCTATCAATACCTATGCTTTGTAGCTGAAATTCTTGGACTGTGAGCAGCCTTCTACTCAATGCATCAACAACATATAGGTCTTTGAAGCTATCAATACCTATGCTTTGTAGCTGAAATTCTTGGACTGTGAGCGGCCTTCTACTCAATGCATCAACAACCTTATTTTGTACTCCCTTTTTATGCTTGATAATTAAAGTATAAGCTTGTAGATATTCCACCCACTTCATATGTTTTCTACTAAGTTTGTCTTGAGAGTTAAGGAAGCTGAGAGCTTGGTTATCAATATATACTATGAACTCCTTTGGCATCAAGTAGTGCCTTCACTTCTTGAGTTCTTTGACTAGAGCATACAACTCTAATTCATAAGAAGAGTACTTCTTCTTTGCATCATTTATCTTCTCTCTATGGAAAGCTACTGGTCTTCCTTCTTGGCTTATGACAGCCCCAATCGCCACATTACTTGCATGACATTCTACTGTAAAAAGCTTATCAAAGCTTGGAAGAACCAAAGTAGGCAACTTTGCTATTTTCTCCTTGAGTGTTTCAAACCCTTTCTCAGCTTGTGGTGTCCATTGAAATTTTGTCTTCATCCCACCTTTGATGGTATCTAACATAGGTGCACAAATTCCACTAAAATGTCTAATGAACTTTCTGTAATATTGAGCTAAACCATAGAAACTTCTCACCTCAGTGGCAGCCTTGGGAGTAGGCCAACTTAGAATGGCATCCACCTTTTCTTGGTCCATTTTGAGGTTACCCTGTGACAAAACAAATTTGAGATATACAAGTTCCTACTTCATGAAGTCACACTTCTCCAAATTGATCATTAGCTTTTCAGCATGCAATTTCTTGAAAACAATTTTCAAATGCCTAATATGCTCCTCCTTAGTTTTACTGAAAACTAAAATGTCATCTAGGTAGTCAACAACAAATTTACCAATGCATTCTACCAATACCTCATTCATCAACCTCATAAAAGTTGAGGGAGCATTAGACAAACCAAATGGCATTACAAGATATTCATACAAACCTTCTGTAGTTTTGAAGGCTGTCTTCCATTCATCTCCTTCATTAATTTTTATTTGGTGGTAACCACTCTTGAGATCAATCTTGCTAAAGTACTTTGCCTCCCCTAAATAATCCATTAGGTCTTCAATTCTGGGTATTGGAAACCTATACCTAATGGTGATTCTATTTATGGCTTTATAATCAATACAAAGTCTCCAAGCTCCTCCTTTCTTAGGTGCTAAAATTGTAGGGACTGCACATGGGCTTATGCTCTTTCTAATTAGGCCTTGGTCTAATAACCCTCTGATTTGTTTGGCTATTTCCTCATTCTATTGAGGGGTCATCTTATAGGAAGCTTTGTTGGGTAAGGTAGCTCCTGGTATGAAGTCAATCTTGTGGCTAACAAGTCTCTTAGGAGGTAGGGGAGTTGGCTTGCCATCATTCACAATATCCTTATACTCTTCAAGTATTTCTTTTACCTCCTTTGGTATCTCTGCTTTCTTGACAACAACTTCATCTTTTGGCTTCAATACTAAAACAAAACCAACTCCTTCTCCTTCTTCTAGAGTCTTCAAGAAATCCTTCTCACCAACCATGAGCACACTTGGACTTGATTTTTTCACCTCTCCTTCTTCTATTAGTGATTGAATTTTGAAATTCACTCCATCTTTCTTGAATGAGTATGCATTCTTGGATCCATCGTGCATTGCTTGGCTATCAAATTGCCATAGTCTTCCAAGTAGAAGGTGGCATGCATCCATGGGAAGAATGTCACATAGAACTCTATCTTTATACTTTCCAATGGTGAATTCTACCCATGCTTGTTCTCCTATAAACACATGTTGTCCTTTGTTGAGCCATGTAACCTTGTATAGATTTTCATGTGGAATACTTTTCAAATTTAACTTGGTGGCTGCCTCTTCACTAATGATATTATCAGTTGAGCTTGAATCAATAATGACTCTACACACCTTTCCTGTAATCTTGTACTTCACTCTAAATAATGCTCTCCTTTGGCTTGGTTCTTCTTTGCTTGGCTCTCTGATTAAGGTCCTCCTTATCATGAGGTTCTCACCTTCTTCTGATTCTAATGGTACCTCAGATGGCTTGCTGCTGCAACTTGATTCTTCTTGGATATAGTTAACTCTTTTCCCACCTCCTTGAGAAGTAGAATCTTTTTCAGGACACCGATATGTAGGATGTCCAAATTGTTGACAGTTGTAACACTTTATTGAAGAGAAGTAAGATCCTCTTCCTTGGTTATTAGTTGTTCCTCTTGAGCTACTATGTGAACCTCTTCCATGGTTATAACCACCTCTTGTGTTACTGGATTCTCCTTGATTCTCAGTGGGTTTGGACTCACTCAGATTTCTTCCTCCATGTCCTCCTCTATGACCTCTGTTGTCTCTTCCTCTTCCTCTGTTATTTGAATCTTGCTTCTTCTTGAGTTTTTCCTCCACTTTGAGGGCTATCTGGTAACATTGATGTACAGTCTTGGGGTTTAAGAGACTAATTTCCTCTTGGATACTCCACTTGAGACCATTCAAGTACCTAGCCACTTTCAAGCTTTCTTCTTCCATCACATACGACCTTAAGCATAGTTTGTGAAATTCTTCAGTGTAGGAACTGACTTCTAAATATTTTTGTCTTAGATTCTGTCTCTTTTTGTGCAACTGCACTTCATAATCATCAAGAAGGTAAGTTTCCTTCATCTTGGCCACCATATGTTTCCAACTGGTTATGGGGTTATTTCCTTCTTTTTCCCTCTCATCTTGGACAAACTTCCACCAAGTGAGAGTAGTTCCTCTCAAACTTGTCTTGGCTATTCTTACTTTTTGAGCTTCGGTCACATTATCACAGTCAAATTGATTTTAAAGACCTTCTATCCATTCCACGATTAATTCTAGTTCCATCTTGCCACTAAATAGAGGCACACCTTCTAAGGACTTACCACTCATTGCCTTCAATGCTTTCAATAATGGCTCTTCTTGAAGCACAAGATCTGGCTCTGGAATAATGTCTTCCTTTGCCACTAATTTACCCTTTCCATCAGCTTCTCTCATCTATTCAATGACTACTGTAGTCTTAAGCTATACTTCTTCCAACTTAGTCTCCATTTCAGCTAACTGTTCCTTTAGGAGTCTATTCTCCTCTTTTTTCTCTTCCACATCTTTTGCAAGTTCTGCATTGGTCACCATCTTGGATGAGTTGACAGACATTTCTGCATATAACATCCGAACAAGACATGCCCAAATCTTTTAGCTCTCTGATACCAATCCGATGTGGATAGAAGTCTTGTTTCTGCTACAGAACCAGCTTGGCTCTACTCTGAGATCTTTCTCCTAGATCTCTTAGGGTGTTCACAACCCTAAACTGAGGTAAGTCACTCTCAAATTCACCTCCTCTTCAAGACTCATTCCCCATCAAAATGTTTTTCATCTTCCTCTTATTGAACATACACAAATAGATTCATTCTCCTCCCTAGCCTGACTATTACCAAGCTCTCCTAGGGTAAGATCTCCAGACTCTTTGTTGATGCTTCTCCTACAGAAAACAAAAAAGGAAACTATGTACAAGGGCTCCTCTCGAGTTCCATCCCAACACATGATTCTCACCATGGATTCAAGAATCTCGAGGGGCCATTACTGCTTACAACCCAGAATGGGTGAAGAAGTAAAAACTTACAAAAAAGAAAATAAAGTAACTAATCTACTTGCATGCAAAATGAACAAAGAAGTTTGATATCCACTAAACACACTATCTGTAACTTCTCATTACTGGAAACAAAACAAAACAATACAATAATTTGTAACTCTGTAATTTCCTGTAGCTTCTCTTTTCATCAATCTCTACTCTCTAGATCTCTCAAATGAAGGCTTGGGATGTTATTAATAACCATCCTCTCCTTGGAACAACCCTAACTGCCCACATATTCACAAGCATCTCTTTAGGAACCATTACAACTGACCATACTGTCCATAAAAGACAAGATTTGCTTTTCACAAACCATTATGACTGACTTTACTGAGAAACAGTAACATAAAACCGACCACCAGTCTAAATTAACCGACAGTGTTAACACTAACATAGTGTTAACTGACAGTGTTAACCAACACAGTGTTAACCAATAGTGTTAACCGACAGTGTTAACTGATAGTGTTAACTGACATAGTGTTAACCAACACAGTGTTAACTGATAGTGTTAACTGACGGTGTTAATCGATAGTGTTAACTGACAGTGTTAACCGATAGTGTTAACCGAAAATCAGGAAGCCAACTAAGAAACCTAGCTAGACATGGATTGACCTAGTCATATCCATCTTATGGAAAACAAATGACCTTCTAAGGTCCACACAAACTCTCCTAACTTGGCTAGACTCAGTACATGCCAAAAATAAAGAGCTAAGGGTTTGAGCTAGGTGTGCTCCTGCACCAAACTGTGGGAGGATAAAAGAAACCATCATGTTCAACAAGCTCAATTCCATAAGGACTTGATGAACCAAATGTTGCAAACATATTCAAACAACGAGTAAGGAATGCATGGAGAGATAGCGAGTGATCTTGCATCTTTAAAGTGCATCGATAGTGTTAGCGAGATATAAATTATTATTTTGGCTCACGCACAAATATGCTAATTTTCACACCCACTACTGAGATTAATTGTTATTTCTATCACCCACTAGCAATATTATCTGTGTTGGTTTCTTGCAGGCAGGCTTACCTAATCAAGTCATGTGGGGTGCTCTCAAGTCCTGTTGTTTGGACAGATTTTATTTGTTGTTTCAACCTAATCTCGCAGGCAGGCTTACCTAATAAAGTCATGTGGGGTGCTCTCAAGTCCTGTTGTTTAGACAGATTTTATTTGTTATTTCAACCTAATCTCACATGCCTTGCATGAGAAATGTAAGAGAGAAGAGGATTCTGAATGTACAGTGAAGAACAACGTGATGTAATCTTTGTCTCATTTTTCAAATTCTATTGGGGTTGGGTATATATGCCTTGTTTGTAGCATAATGGATGCTTCCTGCAAGGAGTACGAGGTAGTCTCATATTACTGTCACCATATGTAGACCAAAAAACATATGGCTGGTATAGTGGACTATAAAAGAATCTTTCCTTTCCTTTCCTTTCCTTGCTTAGGTGGTCAGGCCATGTTGGGTGCATTTAGATGTTCAATAGATATTTCCCACATGCCGATTATAGATCTTGTTAGGCATTTACTTTCAACTTGAATTTAAAATAGTATCTTAATTTTATTCATGTGGAAAATACAGTCGTTCTTGATTAAATATTGGTTCTCACATGGTGATATATATGTAAATTTGAAATAATATCTTAATTTTATTTATTGTAGAGGATAAATAAGTTGATTAAATGTTGATTTTCACAAGGTGATAATTAATGATTATGCAGCAGAAGAAAAAATTATTTTTAATGTTCACGAGGCTAAAAGTAGCTTATGGAATAGACCGCCCCACAAACTGATTTATGCATTTCAACTATTTTCTTATGCAATGTGATGATGATTGCCCCCAACTTTTTAACAATCCCCTCGCTAAATAGATTATCTCAAGAGTTAGTTGTCAAGATATTTTACATAACTCTCACTATTGTCCTTGTATAAAAATGAATGTTGGGCTGCCTTCACCATAAGAAAATGCATATAATAAAGTGAGGGATATTGAAATTGAAAATAAAATTTCCTTGTTGTCTAAAAGAAGTGGAGATGATAGTCTTGATTAAAGTAATAAAAAACTAGTTACGATTCAAGCTATTTCAAGGAATACACTTAGGATGATGATAGAGCTAAAAAGGAGAAAAGAGACCTTTGGATCATGGACTATTAGATATAAGGGTGTATCAAGGTCCATTTTTTAAAGAATATGTTGCCAAGTTGTGGGCCATACAATTAAAGATAGCCCATGCAATATAAGAAATGATACCAAATAAGAAAGTCATATCTCCTACTACATCTACATGTATGTCCCTAGGTGGCTATCCAAATCAAAGATATAATGGATGATAGAATATGAGTGGAAGTAGAAGACAAATCTAGTATGATGGTCAAGGGTGACCGGTTGTATCATTTAGAAATCTAATAAGTGGGTGTTACAACTAGCGGTTGTCGTTGCACCAAAAGAATGACATGTTAATGCCTGATACAACCACTAAACATATAGAAGACATATGAGGCAGTTAAGCCATGTCATGAACCACTGCTACTTTGAAAAACCAAGGAGACTAAGGACACACTCAGTCTTACTCACCATTATAACAATCCCCATAGTACAAGAGCAGGGTTCGAACCTGTGACCAAGCTCCGATACCACTTGTTACAATTAGCAGTTGTCCTTGCACCAAAAGATCAACCTATTAGTGCTTGATAAAACCACTAAACATATAGAAGACACAGGAGGTGGTTAAGCCATGTCACAAACCATTGCTATGCTGAAAAAACAAGGAGATTAAGGGTGCAATCAGTCTTTCTCACCATTGTAATAGTGGGGCCATTTTGCAAGGGTTGCCCTACCAATCAAGCTATTGGACTCTAGGGTCAATTATGTGGGTGCAAGGACCATAAAGAGTAATTTTCCAAGATAAGCCAATGTGATTACGATTGATGTGGTTGAGGAAAAGGTAGTGATGATTACCATATTGGAAGCAAAGAAATTTGATTGGCTAGATCCACCCATAGAGAAGATAATATTGGTTGAATCTATAGATAAAGTTAGGAGAGAAATAATGCAAGGGCAATGGAAATCACATGCAAGCAAAAAGAAAGCTTAGTTTTGGTAACACTAAAAGAAAGTCTTGCAGTACACTATACCTATAAATGATATATATCTATTGCATGGCGTTCTAGAGTTGAAGGATCGTATAACTACTAATGTACTTGCACTCACCTAAACATGAAGTATACACATATAGACCTAATATTGGAATGCATATAGTTAGGAGAGGGGGAGGATTAAATAAAAATGGATAGCCAATAGGAATCTAATCTCTTAGGTAATCAAGCAATTGGTCATATGCTCATTCTGATGAGCTTAGCTCAATGGTTTATAGTTGTTCATATGAAAATGTTAAGGAGAAAACTTACAAATAACATTGTTGACAGAGGAATTGGCTTGAATGTCTTTCTAAAGGAGACTTGGAAGAGTCTTGGGAAGCCCACTATTTGGTTTCCAACCTTTGAATTGGTGGGAGAAAATTAATACTATATAAAATTGTCGGGTGTTCTAATGGCTCAAAAGTTAATCATTGGAATTGGACCCTTTATTTTGAATTATGTATTCATCTCTTTGAACAAGGCTTTTGTTGCATTATTGGGTTGAGGTTGGTCTCTAGTAGCTAAAGCTACCCATAATACAAAAATAATTTCTTGTCTATTGGAAATAAATATTGGAAGTGCATAATAGATTTAAGAGCTAGGCAGTAAGTAAAGAGTACCAACATCATTAGAATGAATCATTAGATTCATATTCTAAAGAGGAATGTTTTGCAGGTGGAAAATGAGCTACTAGAGAGATAAATGATGAAGGGGTTTTGGATTTACAATATTTCTCTTAGATTGAAACCAACTCTCTTAGAGAGATTTTCCATTGACAAATGAAAGATTATGAAGTTCCATCCTAGTTGCAATTTTGGTGAGATCAAGGAAATAGAAATAGGAGATAAAGAACCTTGATGACTCTATAGAATCTATGACATAGCTCAAAAGGATCATCATGTGCACATCCTACTTATTCTACAAAAATTTATAAATTTTAAAGAGTATGTGAGGCGGTAGCTCTTTAGCATCCCATTCCTATGTAGCAGATGTTTATCCAAGCACACCTTGCTTATCTTTGAAGGCTATTTTTGGAGAGTCTCTCAAAGCTTGGCGACATCCAAAGCTTATAATACTACCACTTATGAAAGAGTCACCTTGGAAAATTCTCTTAATTTTCCATCTAACCAATGTTCCAACTCATATACACATATTAGTTTTCTAGATTTCCTTTAGTTGATCTGATTTTCATGGCATGATCCAATCTTGCACCCATATACCCAAATTGACTTTCAAAATTTCCTTCATTTTATCTAACTTTCATGTCGTGATCCAACCATGCACCCATTGTAAATTTTGTGGGATGAAATAATGAGAGGAAATATATCCATAGCTCTTTTGACTAGGGGTGGTGGATTAACAAACAATCAACTATTCATCCATTTTTCATTAAATATGTTGGGGTTCATTATATTTCCCTTTTAAAAGATTTGCTTGTGTTGGAATGTTGTTTTTTCATGCAAACCATGGTAAAACATTAATTTTTGGGGAGACCCTATTTTATTGAAGTTTGTTTCAAGGGAAACTTTATATCTCCGAGAGAGTAGAGTGACCTACCCATCTGTATCCTTCTCTGATAGTATATATTTTCCCCTTATCCAAAGGCATATAATTAAAAAATTTTGAGGTAATACAAAGATATGCAAGATATTAAGGAGAAGATTTAGTTTCTCAACTGGATTGTCAAATTTTCCTAAGATCTAAATCAAAGATGGAAATGTCAGTTAAGGAATATTTTTCATTACAATCTTCAACCTAGTAGTTGTTTATGTTTCATTGGCTCTTTGATATCTCTGATGTTTCTGAAGGTTTCTAAAGCTTTATTTATTTTTATTAATTAACCATGATTTCATTCCAAAAATTCACTCTTTCTCCTATTCCAGACTCCAACTAAGACACTTATATACTAGTAGTTATATTTGTGGAAAAAGGTTCTTGAATATTTATTTATTTTTTAAAACTTGACAATGATTTCATTCAATAATTATACTCTTCCTCTTGTTCCAAACTCTGACTAAGACACCTATATACCAGCAGTGATATTTTGTGAATTTGTGACAGCAGCAACTGTGTGTTTGTCTCCATTTTTTGTATTTGGTTTTTCATTGCTAGTGATTGACAAATTAGAGTTGCAATATTTGTGCCTTTTCCCATTTGGGACATATTATATTCCAAAGTTGGTATTAAAGCTATATAGTTTCGTATTTTAGGAATTCTAAAATCCTAAGTTGGTATCAGATCCATTTAGCACTAAATCCTTGTGAGTTTGGACATTTTTTTGGGGGTGTTGAATTTTTTGTGTAGGAGACATGACTAGAGATGAAGGAAATAATTGGTAGTATCCACCATCATTTAATGGACAAAACTATGATGTTTGGGAAAATAAATGACTTGTGGGAGCTTGTGGTTAGTAGGATCACAAATGTAACTAATCCAACTCAGTTTGTAGCCCTCACAAACAATCAGAAGGCCCTCATTTTCTCCTGCAACTAGATCTTCAAAAATGCTATGCTTAAAAAATATTACCCTCAAACTATATAAAATGAATATACATCTTAAAATTAATAAATATTAGCCTCATTACTCTATAGAATGGATATACATCTTCACAAATTTGAAAAATAAAAACTATTCCCTTCATTAATATAACTTATCATTAATTATTTCTAACATGTGTATACCTTTCCACTCTTCATCATTCTCTCCGTCTACTAGAAACCCCTTCTTAATTATTTTAAACCTATTAAAACATTTTTGACTAGTATAATACCAATAATAGGAACTAAAAACCATATGGGGACACCATTGTAATTATACATTCCCCTTGATGCACTTCAATTTTTTTTTCATGATAAGAAGGGGTGTGAAGAGGTGATTCATTTATATTCTTTACCAAAGTAGAGCTCTAACTACAGCTAGAATGCATACAATAACTTTACATAATACTCCACACTTTTCCTACTTAGTCACTATTTTGAGCCCCAATTTCACTAGAAATTTTAGTGAGAACGTTAGTGCCAATATCAACATCATAGGATGATAAAAGTCACTGATGGGCTCGATCTCCTAGGATCACCTAAAAAACCAATATCAACCTTCTACAGGAAAGAAACAAAGAGAATGAAATGTCAGAATATGGCACAATAATAGAATAATGATATTATCACCCTCAAAATAATACAATATGCATTAGCACTCCCTTGTATTGATTGAGTTGATATGAACTCATATGAGTTAGCTCTTAATCAGCCTGAATAGCTTTGAGAGTGGCTCATAAGGAGTGTTGATTATATAGTGGAATATGGGCATATAATTCCAAGAGGAATAATTACTGCCAAATAACCAAATTAGGTGGGAGTTTTACCTACTTGGTAAGTGCCAGGAATTTGGTTATGCCAACTTACATAAAAAAAAAAGATGGTTTTTGGGAGGTGGTTAATAAATCCAAAAGAGGGTGAGGCATTCAATTGCCCAAAGTTGGGTTTGAATGACAAATTTGGTTGTAGGATTTTTCCATATATCATCCTCATAATTATTCTAATATAACCTAAGCTATCTTAATATGTGTGTAGGAAGAATAAATATTCCTTAACAAAAGCTAAAATAATAACCTATACCAACCCCCCCCCTTAAGTATAGCTTAGGTGGATATCAGGATGCAAAGATGTAAAGATGGGTCCCGACTACAAGGCTATGCTAGGTACACATTTACAATTATTAAATCTCTCAAAATATGAGAAAGAGAAAACACGTAGAACAAAACTCCCCCCAAGAGAGATGAAGAGAGACCATGTAGTCCTTCAATGTAGAATCTTCTACATTGTCAGTGAATTCTCGACATAGGAAGCTAAATATCATCCAAGATTGTCGAACAATGTTCCTTTCCTTAGGAATAAATAAATCCAAGGATGTATGCAGGATATCCTCCCATTCATGAAAGAAATATTTAGGAAGAATGATGAAGATGTATAATGTCTCTGAACTATACTTAGGTGTCTCCATGTCAATGCCAAAAGTTGTCACCATAAAATCAAGTGTTCTAGTCCACTCTATAGAAGATGACAATCGAAAACCTAGTAGAAATGGATAATGTAGAATAGAATCCAAAGACAAAAATATATTCTCTGAAGAACAAGGTGCCTCCTCTAAATGTTGCACAATAGTGGTCATAGTCATGTCAAACTATGAGGAATGATCATGGGGGAAAAGAACAAAAGGGTCAAAAGTTTCCCCCTCATCATCTCAAGAAGACATAGAAAATTCATCAAAGAGAAGATGTGTGCACTCAATATTTTCCTCCAAGTCTAAAAATAGGACTCACTAAACAAACCAACAATTTGTTTATCAATTACTCATCCCAACCCGAGTTGTGTCTGGAAGACAATGAATGTCATGTTGTATTGAATCAAAAGGATCCATAGAAATACCAAAATCATCAGAAACAATAGTCAATGTAGGAGATGCAATATCAATACATTCTCTTGAACCTCATTTGAAAGAATACCAAGATTCACTTGACCATACTAAATATCCTCAAAAGTGTCAACACTAGATGTCTTAGTGTGTACATCAACTGAAGCAAAAACATAAGAAAAGTGTGAGAAGATGTATAATAAAGATTTATGATATACCTTTACAACAACAACAATGTCTTTGTTATGAAAATCTTTAATAATTAGAAAATCTAGAGTGAATTGAACACTCTTTCCTTCCCTAGCATGTGTGATCTGATAGATAGAAAGGGTATTTGTTGACAATGAAGGTGTTAGAATAGTCCCAAAGGATAACTGAGAGGGGGGTGAATCAGTTATCAGCCAATTTAACTCTTTTCTCTTATTAACTCTAGAATACAATAAAGTAAATGCACATTCAGATAACACAATAGACAACACCACAATTTGGTTATGGGGAAACCAAATGGTAAAAACCCCAGTGGGAATTAACACCCACAATGAACTATACTTGTTTATAATAATCCTTGTTAGAAGATTTTGCAACCATGTTAGGAGTTGTTCTTTACAATGCAATAAGTATATTGACTTGGTTAAGGGTCTGACCCTATTAGGAGTCTTTTACAAATAAGCCAGTTAAGGGTGAGGACTCACTATCCAAAATCTCACTGCTTTAATGGTGAAGGCTACAACCTTCTGAAGAACAGACATGCACTATGTGTAATGATGAACTATAGAGTAGACCTGCTATCTTGATCAGTTCCAGTGTATTGTAATCTTTCACTTCTTCACATAGATCCTTGATGAATGAAACTCAATTGATATTCTTCTCTACACTTTCTTGCATCTTTTCTTATCATTCACACTTAGCATTCCACAAATGACTTGCTACAAGTATCTTCCTCAAAGTATAAGATCAAGGGACCTGTTAGACAACTCTTCATAACATCCTTGTCAGATTTACTAATCATGCAAGCATAATTACAACCGCATAATATAAACTGAATAGACATGACACTTCACTAAGTCGGCCTCACCAAATTAACTCTAACTTTGCAATCTTGTTGAAACACATTTGGCGCCTTTAGATAAATATCATCAACTCATAACTAATCTTGAATATACACACACATATCTCAAGGATAGGCACAACTCAAGAACCAATGCAATATGTCAGCTCTATACAGACAAACTCCAGAAACTGTAACTGTCACATAACAGAATTACACAACACAACTAAAACTTCATATCTGAGTCTGCGTGTATGAAGAAAACATAAAAAACATGTTTACAACATGAATATAACCACACAAGGCTTGATACCATCATTTTGATAAGTACATATAGAATACTGTTGTATATTATATGTTGTCATCAATGACAAACATACAATCAACTAGCTACCAGAAGTAAATCTCCAACAATCTCCCCCTTTGACATTGATGGCAACATATGATATTAAAAACATCTTTAGCACTTGGTGTCTTCTTTCTTTTTACAATCTTCTCAATATCCTCATCAAAGATTTCTCTACACTGCTGCAGCTCCTCTATCTGTGTTTATACTCCCCCAAAGTATATGCTCCCCCTTACTATATACTCCCCCTTTGACATCAATGGAAAAGGGCACCATAAAAAATTAAGAATAGCTACTACTCCAAAAGTATATTAGTCAACCATTCATCAGTCACTTAATGACTTATGTTCTTGCTACTTTTTCTAATCAGACTCAAGAGAGGGAATTACACCCAACTTTTCCCTTAGATACTCAAAAGTATCTTTTGATAAAGGCTTTGTAAGAATATCAGCCAACTGTTCTTTGGTTCTCACATAGTCCAATTTTACTTCATTATCTGTAACTTTTTCTCTAAGAAAATGGTATTTAATCTCAATTTTTTTTTTCTTTGTGTGCATCATAAGGTTCTTGGACATGTTGATAGTATTGGTTTTGTCACAGTGAATAAAAATAGGATAGTCAACCTGTATACCAAAATCTTTAACCATCTATTTTATCCAAACCATTGTTGAACAATTCAATGCTACTACAACATATTCAGCTTCTGCTATCGACTAAGAGATACAATTTTGCTTCTTGCTTACCCAAGAAACCAACCTATCTCCCAGAAATACTACTCCTCCAGAAGTACTCTTCCTGTCATCAAGACAACCTGCCCAATCTATATCTGTATACACATGAAGTTGTACATTCTCAGATTTAGGATACCATAAACCATAGTCTATAGTTCCCTTTAGATATTTGAATATTCTCTTTATTGCCATTAGGTGATCCTATTTTGGTTCAGTTGCAAACCTACCAACAATGCCAACTGCATTAGATATGTCTATTCTAGATTGAGTAAGATATATAAGTTTTCCAATCATAGACTTATATAATGTCTTGTCAACTACTGTGGAATCATCTTCTTTAGAAAGCTTGCTTCCAGTTATCATAGGAGTGCATACTAGCTTACAGTCTTCAATATTTCCCTCACATATTTGGACTGATTTATGAATATTCCTTTATCTATCTGCTTTACATTTAGTCCCAAAAAATATTTTATAGGACCAATCGTGCTCATTTCAAATTCATTATGCATTTCTTTTGCAAATTCTAAACTAAGCTTGTCATTACCTCCAAAGATAATGTCATCAAAAAATATGGAAATAAGTAGTAGTCCATTAGGTGTCTCTCTTATGAATAGATTACAACCTATTGCTCCTTTCTTAAATCCAATCTTGGTAAGATAACCATCTAGTCTCTCATACCAAGCTCTTGGGGCCTGTTTTAGTCCATAGAGTGCTTTCTTCAATCTGCATATGATATCTATCTTATCTGATAGATTGAATCCTTCAGACTATTCTATGTATAATTCTTCCTTCAAGTCACCATTCAGGAAAATCTGATTTAATATCCATTTGATATACCTTAAAATCCTTGAATATTGCATAAGCCAAGAATAACTTTTTGGCTTCCAGTCTACTCACAGGGGAAAATGTGTCAGTATAATCTATCCCTTATCTCTATGCATATCCTTTACACACTAGTCTTTCTTTGTTTCTTACCACTGTACCATCTTCATTCATCTTGTTCCTAAATACCCACTTTGTTCCAATCACATTTTTGTCACTGGGTCTAGGGAGAAATTCCCATGTATCATTTTTTATTATTTGATCTAATTCTTCTTCCATTGCTTTCTGCCAATAAGAATCCTTGCAAGCATCTTCAACATTTAAAGGTTTAATTTGTGAAATTAAACATACCTCTTCATCCACTGTTAACCTTTTTGCTTTTGATCTAGTCAAAACACTACTGGTCTGATCTCCAATGATATCATCCTTTGAATGATACCTAGATGTGAACTTTTAAAATTTTGGTGTGATATCCTCATCTGTAATCTGTGATACTTCTTTGCTTGATTCAGCTTCATTACATGAGACATCAATGCAATCAAACATTTCTTCAATAACAGTGTCTTTACTGCTAGGCTTGGGTTCATCCTCAATCATAGGTGCATATTCATAATACCTTTCTTGAACCATGAACTTCTCATCAATCTTTACATGAGTACTTTCAATTATCTTCTTTAATCTCAAATTAAAACATCTGTATGCTTTGCTTTTAGTAGAGTAACCAAAGAAAATACCTTCATTGCTTCTAGCATCAAACTTACCAACACCATCATCTATGTTGATGTAGCACTTGCTGCCAAATATTCTGAAGTATTTTACTGTAGGTACATTACCAAACCAAAGTTCATAAGGAGTCTTATCCACGCCTAGCCTTAGTTATGTTCTATTGATAGTATAGACTGTTGTATTAACTGCATCTCTCCAATAGGTGTGCACAAATTTTCCTTCAATCATCATAGTCCGCGCTATATCAAGTATGATCATGTTCCTTCTTTCTTCTGTCCCATTCTACTGTGGGGTTCTAGGTGCACTAAACTATCTTTTAATTCCATGTTCTTCACAGTAGTCATAAAACTGGTCAGAGGTGAATTCTCCTCCTCTATCTAATCTCAGACACTTTAGTTTTAACATAGATTCATTCTCCACCTTGGCTTTGAATATTTTGAACTTCTCAAAGGATTCAGACTTCTCTTTTAAGAACGCAACCCACATCATTCTTGAAAAATCATCAACAAACAAAATGAAATACCTTTCTCCGTAATATGGCCTGGTTTGAGTAGGACCACATAAATCTGTATGCACTAGGTCTAACTTGTTTTCAGCTGAGTTCTGCTTGCTTCTAAAAGAACTCCTTACATGCTTTCCCATAACACATTTCCTGCATATTGTGTTAGTTAGTCTTGCAATACTTGGAAGATCTCTAACTGCCTTGGCATTGCTTATCTTTACTATATTATAAAAATTGATATGACAGATTCTCTTGTGCCATAACCAATTGTCATCCACTTTTGCAACAAAATAACTTACATATGAATTGAGCTGGAAAATATTACCTTTTGTTTTGGAGCCGGATGCAATCATGTCTCCTTCTTTGTTGCTAATAATGCATTTGTTGTCTTTGAATTCCAAATGATAACCTTTGTCAAGTAGTTGTCCAACACTTAGTAAATTGTGATGTAATCCATCAACATACAGAA
>MU225472.1:1246968-1258278 GCA_018584345.1 Thuja plicata | reverse complement strand
AACATACAGAACATCATATGTCTTGTTCTTTCCATCCAGGGTGATGGATCCTCTGCCTATGATAGGTTTAGGAGTGTTATCTCCAAATCTAACCATACCACCTTTGTACTTGTCTAGATGAACAAATATATCTTTATCACCTGCCATGTGATGAGAGCATCCATTGTCAATGATCCAATCAGTTCTGTTGTCTGCCTTGGAAATTAGGGCCAACTCCTGTTTTTCCTTTTCATCTTCAATGTCCATATGCTCAATCAATTTTTCCATGTCTTTAAGGGAAAATAATCCAATTTCATCTTCTCCTAAATCTTCATCAGCTACACCTTCTTCAACATGATAGCATTCCTTCTTGTATTTAGGTTTACAATCATATTTGAATTTCTTTACTCTTGTAGGACACTTGGATGCAAAGTGACCAATCTTGTTGCATGAAAAACATTTGAATGGAAGTTGTCCTTCATATTTCCCTTTTCCTTTATTTTCTCTTTTAGCAATCATATCTATGATTTCTTCTAGTTCTTCATCAACTTCTTCTTTCTCATTAATGCTAGAGATGTGAGGTTTCTTACCATGAACTGAATCTTTGAAGGTTTTTTCACCTTTTGGTTCAGTCTTCAATCTTGATATCTCAAACACAGAGATTTTACAGATCAAAGTATCTCTCTTGAAGTCTTGTGAAAATTGCATGCTTTCCTCTAGAATACTGATCTTGTTCTCATAGTCTAATGTTAAAGTAGTCAACAACTTGTCCATTATATCTTCTTCTGATATTTATCCACCATTGTTTCTGATTCCAGAAACTGCTTCATTTATCCTCTAATTGTAGGCTCTAATGTTCTCTTCAGGTAACATCTCAAGGCTATTGTATTTCTTTTTCCATGTCTTCCTACGTACATTCTTTGCTTGAACATCTCCTTCAAACATGTCTTCTAAATACTTCCATAATGTATATGCCTTGTATAATTTCTTGATCTCAAAAAATTCACTGTCAGATATTGCACTTATAAGGGCTTCTTTGGAAACTGCATTAGCTGTGAATGTATCCTTCTATTTACTAGTAGCATCATCTCTTGATAGGTATTTTAAAGAGGGAATAACAAATTCTTGTGTGGCTATCTCAAAGATGTCAAAACCAACACACTGTAGATGCGTTATCATTTTGTTTTTCCAATCCAGATAATTCTCTCCATCAAACTTAGGGCTCTCTTTTCTGAAGTAAGACATTTGATCTACCTTAAGTTGTTAGGCTTCTTCTTCAAGGCACTTGGCTCTAATACCAATTTTTAGAATAGTCCCAAAGGATAACTGAGAGGGGGGGTGAATCAATTATCAGCCAATTTAATTCTTTTCTCTTATTAACTCCAGAATACAATAAAGTAAATGCACATTCAGATAACACAATAGACAACACCACAATTTGGTTACGGGGAAACCAAATGGTAAAAACCCCGATGGGAATTAACACCCACAATGAACTATACTTGTTTATAATAATCCTTGTTAGAATATTTTGCAACCCTGTTAGGAATTGTTCTTTACAATGTAATAAGTATAGTGACCTGGTTAAGGGTCTGACCCTGTTAGGAGTCTTTTACAAATAACTCGGTTAAGGGTGAGGACTCACTTTCCAAAATCTCACTACTTTAATGGTGAAGGCTACAACCTTCTAAAGAATAGATATGCACTATATCTAATGATGAACTGCAGAGTAGACCTGTTGTCTTGATCAGTTCCAGTTTATTGTAATCTTTCACTTCTTCTTCACATAGATCCTTGATGAATGAAACTCAATTGATATTCTTCTCTGTACTTTCCTACATCTTTTCTTATCATTCACACTTAACATTCCATAAATGACATTCTATAAGTATCTTCCTCAAAGTATAAGATCAAGGGACCTATTAGACAACTCTTCATAACATCCTTGTCGGCTTTACTAATCACACAAGTATAATTACAACTGCGCAATTTAAACTGAATAGACGCGACGCTTCACTAAGTCAGCCTCACCAAATTAACTCTAACTTCAAGAAATCTTGTTGAAACACGTTTGGAACCTTTAGATAACTATCATCAACTCATAACTAATCTTGAATATACACATGCTTATCCCGAAGATAGGTGCAACTCAAGAACCAATGCAATACGTCGGCTCTGTACAGACAAACTCCAGAAACTGTAACTACCACATAATAGAATTACACAACACAACTGAAACTTCATATCTAAGTCTGTGTATGAACAAAACATAAACAACATGTTTACAACATGAATATAACCATGCAAGGCTTGACACCATCATTCTGATAAGTACATACAGAACACTGTTGTATATTATATGTTGTCATCAATGACAAACATACAATCAACTAGCTACCAGAAGTAAATCTCCAACAGAAGATACACAAAGGACATCATTGAATGATCCTTCGTCTATGTCAATAGACACTTTCCCACAAAAATTCATATGTATATTGTTATCCATCAGGATGTTTGGTGATGGAACAAGGCTCAAATGAAGAGAACATACTTTGTGATGAAGCCATATGATGTGAAGCTCCATAATCAAGGATCCATCCCCCTGACTCAGAATCTAAAATTGTGACAAGTGTTTTTCCCATTTGTTTCTCTGGCTTTAAATTAGATGAAGATGGTGTATCTTTTGGTTTTGTGCAAGAGGTTGAATTCACTTAAGGTGGAACTTTCATACTTAGCCAAATTCACAAAATCACACTCAACGAAGTGGGTTCTTGCTTAGAATGAATAGGGTCTCGTTTAGCTTCGGGCTCCCATGCCTAAAATTTTAGAAATGGGATAATAGGATCCCATTTCAACAAAAAAATGGGATCCCATTTCAAAATGAGATCTCATTTTGATAAACAAAACGGGACCTTGTTTCAAAACGGGTTCCCATTTTGAAAAAATATTAATTTTTAAAGAAAACCTTCCATTGAGTCATTTATATGTTATGATTTTAAAAAAAGGTAATGTTTACTAAATGAGATCCCATTTCAAAAAAAAATTAAATTCCAAGCCCTCTTTTATCGTTGTCTTTTCATTTGGAAAGAGGCTTGGGTATCCAAGCCATAGTCTTGGACCTAGTTTTACTTGCAACTTGAAGGCTTTGCTACTGTCCATACAAAATAAGGACTTTAGACATATCTAAAGACATTTTCAGAGGAATGTTTAGAAAAAATAAAAACCCATTATAGATGAGACTATGCAGATTCAAAATATGTAATTTATTTACAAATTTGATTAATTTTTCTATTTTTCATTAAATTTCTACTGAAATAGGTCTACAAACTAGAGATAACAGGTTATTTTGTTATTTTATTAACCTTTTTATTTGAAAATTTCTCACAAAAAAATTATACGACATAAAACTAGAGATAATTCTACACACTTCAAAAAATTTATAAATCTAATGTTTTGGTCAAATTATGATTTCCATACACGAGCAATTTTAAAAACAATAATTATGCCTAATAAAAAATTAATAAAAAAAAATATTCAACAAGAAAATGAAAAAAAATATTGTCATCAATCTTAACTGTGTTACATACCATTCTCCAAAATGATTTAGAGAAACAGTTTCATTTAGATCAAATTTTGCTTGTCGTGTACACGGGCATAGTATGGTCCTAAAACAAGGACTTTTAAAATGTTGGTTTTAGTAATGCCCATTAAAAATAAAATTTTATCATCTGGGCATAAAAATAAATTACATATTTGGAAAGTATACTTTAATTACTACAAATTATAACACTAAATTTGTTTAAGATTCAATCTCTAAGTGCTTCAAATATTCATCTCCAACAGGAGAAATTTTAAATAATAGGAAAAATAGTTTCACGTTTTGGCCAAAAAGTGTACTCAACTTCTTGTTGGCACCCTTTTGACATTGTTGAAGGTAAATTGATTTTATTCTTTGTCAAAAGATACTTCAATTCATCATTTTTTTAAAAATAACATTCATGTTCATCATGCTCATATTTCTTGTAATATGCACATGTGGGATTCTCCTTTTTAGGTGATTCCCTGTTTGAGGTAGAGGATTCAGATTATTTTCGTGTCTTGTTCTTTTTATTCTTTTGTTTCTAATCCGGATTCCCTGATTCTTTCTGTACCTTAGGCTCACTAAAAATCAATTCTTGTGACTTGGAAGTCTTGATGATATCCATAAGAATTAGCTTCGCTTCCTCTTGAATTAGAAGATTTGAAAATGCATCAAAAGTAGGATCAATATATGCAGCACCCATAGAAACCCTATTAGTATGAAAGCTTTAACCACCCTAATTTAGTCTACTCTAGCTAGAGACCCTATTTTCCCTAAATGTGATCATACCCCTAATTATGTCAATCCAACTATTTGATTATTGGCATAATTCATCAAAATCAATTTAATCTCCTAAAATCAAAGTGATTTCATCACTAAATCACATTAATTACCTTGGTCTATTTAAATCAAATCAACCCAATTAAATCCTTGGCTAAAGTAATTAATTAAAAGGGAATTAAATAAAATCTTTAAATACAACTCATCACTTGCACATGGAAAGTAAATCCATGAACCAATGAGAGTTCACTCACATGGATCACCAAAGATTCAATCCTCACCTCTCCTCACAAGTTGATCTCAACCACTCATTTCTCAAATTCTTCCATAAAAGGAGTGAATTTTGAGCTCAATAGGCCCACAATTTTAGAATTTTAAATGCACTCTTATGTTGTCATTTTTGTTTCATGATTTCACATAGCTAATTAGATAACTTTTATTTGTGCTTCCATGAATCTATTTATTATTTCTAAGCATGAATTGCATGATAGTTAACTTCAATTCTCAATAAATCTTCCATTCTAGGACTGAAAGTGTCACTGATTTAATGCATAATTTGAGGGCAATTACAGGTTAAATCACACTCTTTTTAGATAGGAAGCAATATGTTGATTTAAATGGTTTCCTTATGCTTTTCAATTGATTTCCATATTTCTAACCATTGATGCAATTGTATATTGAAGTGTTGTGTTGCAGCTTGCAGGTACATAATTCACACACACATTTCTGGCACCCACTGTGGGGCCGAGCCCTGAATTTATCACTATTTTGAGCCAATTTATCATCTTTTTTCTCTATTTTTGGGTGCAGACTCACATTTGGAAGCAAAGGATCACATCCCAAAAAGAAGCTTGAATATCCTACATCGCATCCTATCAATCCTAAATCATTTCTAGTAAAGGATCGCATTTTGTTAATTCCATATCGCATTTAGTGTAAAAGCTTGCATTTAGGATCTTTGATCCCATTTAGTCATTCTTGGATCACATTTAGGAGATAAGATCGCATCCAATAAAGTATAGAGTCGCATTTGGTTAGTCTACTGGAATAATTGATAAATTTGATGATTAATAGCTAACTTTGCATGGTGTTGGATGATCTTATTGTTTGAGCAGCCTAAAGAGTTCTTGGAGGACACTGTTGGAAGACTTCTTTAGTTAAGAAGATGGAATGAAACTACTAACAATTAGTTTTGTAGGTTTCCTTATGCAGTTCAACCAAATTCTTTTGCAATAGGAACTTAACACAATTTATCTACAATTCGTAACTTGATTAGAGAAGTATGCTCTTTTCCTTCAAGGTAAGATTTGAATAGAAATTGGGAGATATAAACTTAAATTTCTCAAAAGTGTTTTGGTTAATTTATTTAATAGGAACCTAAATTTTCAAATTTGATTTTTTTTCTTAGTCCAACTAGAGGATTATGCTCTTTTCCCAAGTTGGAAAATTGGAAACTCGATATGGGGGACTAATTTTTGAGTTTGACAATTTGAGGGAAAGAACTTGCATGATGTTTTTGATAGGAGAAAATGACATGGATAGGAGATTATTCTCTTCTTCCTCGTGAAGAATCATAAATCTAGACTCCTAAGTTGTCAATCCTCCTTCTTGCTTTTAACTTTAGAGGGCCTATCGGTTGAGGAAAAAATTTCCCAGGAATGACCCTTGAGGCCAAAGTATTGGAAGAAATAATCGGTTTTGTCCTTGGAATTTTGACTATAATTCCTTGGACATGCTTGGATGTGTGTAGAGCGGAGCCTCTTGAAACTTTCTTGCAAGAATACACACATTTAGGTACTCATAGGGCTATACGCCTTAATTTTTCCTTGTGCAATTCTATGGGGGACGGTTGCAAATGGATGCTCAGATTAAAACACTTTGTTGTAAAGACCACCTGATTCATCTATGAAAGGTAATAATCTTTCTGCAAGGAAAATAGTAATTACCCCAAGATACTCATCATTTTATGCCCTCACTTGCATTTGGAGTCAGATAATATGGCATCATGACTTGATCTATTGCGTGCTTGGTGATGGTCATATTCTGATTAGCAATTGAGTGTGTACCTAAGTCTACGAGAAAATATTTTCATGTTATGCCATAGATTTTAGGGAATAGGTGTGTTTGGTCATTTAACAGCTTGCTTGATGTGTCAAAATTGAAATAACAAGATAAATACCCCAAACATTTATCATTTTGACAATCACAGACATTTATGCTGCTCAAAAACACTCTGGAATTCATCAGATAGACCCTGGAATTGGACAAATTTTCACATTCTTCAAAACAAAGTGGAAAAATTAGGAAAAACCATTTGAGGGTTGCATCTGGTAAATCGTAGGTCACATTTAGGAAACATAATCACATTTGGGGATAAGGCTCACATTTGGTAAATCCTGGCTCGCATCCGGGAAACAAGATCTCATTAAGGAAGAAAAGGCTTGCATCTCATATATCTAGGCTCACATTTGGTCAGTCACATCTAGGGTAGAGGGTACTTTCACGTGTCAGACTCAGAGACTCCATAGTTTTGGATACCCTTTTTTCTTGTCATTCAGAATCTATTGTTCTTGTTGATTTACCTATCGTTGTTTCTCAATATAATTGGAAGTCTATCTTGCATGTTATTTAGGGTTGTCACAATTGATCCCAAATCGTGTTGTCACATCACTCAACAAATCTTATTTGTTCACATCTCACTATCAGGGTATTCTAACCCTCTGATGCTGGAATAAATCACTTCAAACAATCAAACTCACAATCACCACAACTTGGAAAAACACATTCAGACAATTCGGAAAATCCTTTTGACACAATTGGAACACTTTTGAAAAAATTGAGACCTTTCTTTCTTGGTTAACACAAGAAGTAAACAATACCTTGCTGATGATTCAGAATGACCTCCAAGATTTCTTAAATTTATACAAGGAGAGACATCTCGAATAAATCCCCTCTTTGATCAAGACTCGCCTAAAATGGATACACCACTACAACATTTGGGGTCAAATTTTGATGCCAATTTGCGACAGCACTACCATTTGTGTGTGATTTTTGTGTTTTTTTTCCAATTGGCCCTGATTCTATGGTAATAGAGATGGTACCATCGTAATTGCAACATCCGCATGATTATTAAAAAATAAAAAAAGAAAGGCTCGTTTCTAATTTAGCATGATCGCATACCGTCATGTGCAAAGAGGGCCCTGACTATGGAAGCTGATTGGAATCTTGGTATATGGAAGCCACGACTTGAGGTAGGCATTTGAGCTTTGTCTTCTCATTAACTCAATTTCATTTTGATGGCATTTGTTGATTTAATGGCACAATATGAATGTGAATACTGTAATTGTTTACATCTTTGCATTTGGAATGCTTGATGACCTGTGAGCTTTGAGAGCTAGGGCATCATTTCTATTACCTTCAAGGCATTATGTGAAGTGTTTGATCTCTCTTTATCTTCTTTTTTGTTGATATTCACTATGTGGTACTCCCCGTTGATGATCATTTCATGAGGAAATGTCTTGATGGCTCGCGGGCTGCAGGCTAGGGCATCATGCATTGTTTATTAGCTAATTGTTTAATAATGGCATTGTTTACATGTTTGCATATGGAATGCTTGATGACCCATGAGATTTGAGAGCTAGGGAAATGTTTCTATTACCTTCAAGGCATTGTGTGAAGTGTTTGGTCTCTCTTTATTTGTTTTGTTGTTGATATTCACTATGTGGTACTTCCCATTTATAATCATTTCATGAGGAAATGTCTTGATGGCTCGTGGGCTGCAAGCTAGGGCATCATGCATTGTTTATGAGATCATTGTTTAATATTGGCATTCATTTACATCTTTTCATTTGGAATTCTTAATGACCCGCGAGCTTTGAGAGCTAGGGCACCATTGCTATTACCTTCAAGACATTGTGTGAAGTGTTTGATATCTCTTTATTTGTTTTGTTGTTGTCTTATTTAGTTAAACTACTAATTATTTGTATCTACTCATAATTTTCTGATCCCAAACAAATACAGGATAATGTATACTTAGTGTTTATTAATATTATAAATTATATTTAATAATAAAATAAATATTTTCCTTATAAATTTAAGGGTGAATTATTTCTTTGTTGGTAATAGACTGAGGCACAAATTAGAAATAGAAAGTATCAAAAGAAATAATGCTAAGATTTATGTTACCTAAAGTTTCAAATCAAGCTACCCTTGCATTGTCTGCACAATTTCTCCCACTATCCTTACTTTTTTCATAATCAAAATTAGATATGATTTTTAGACATCCATCAAATTATGCTTAAAACTAACATTTGATAATTAATATTTCCATATGTAGGAAAACAAAGATAGGTATTTAGTTGACTAGTGCATGGCTATTAGTTTTCAAGGCTAATTAACTGTTGGATGATATCATTTTTGGTTACTGATCATGTTGTTATTCATGTTTTGTCACTGATGTCAACATATATTTCTGTAGAGAAGAAAGACTGGTTACTTGACTGGAAAAAGTGTACGAACACTATACGGATGATTCAGAACGATCAAAGTTGTATTTTAGCAAAAGGATGTTTTCTAACCTTATTCATAAGGTTGTTTGACTTAATGTTACATATTGTGGATGTTACAGTTGATTTGGTGAAGAGTGGTTTTCTAGACTGTAACTGTGATTTTGGACAGAGCAGGTCTCTGTGTTTCTGGTGTATCTTTCTGGCAAAGATATTTCAGATGATGTTAGCTTACTGGTGGACACCCAACATATGTTGGAGTAATGGGTTGAGTTTGATTTTTTTTTGTTACTGGTGACGTTAGCTGTGGTGTGTATTCTGGAGAAGACCTATTTACTTGCCGACTTCAGACATGTAGCATATGAAATTAATTATGAGCATGGATTGCGGATCTAGAAGTATATGTGATGAATTTTTATTGATTTTTACCTATTATAGGTACCGTGTGTATCTTAGCAAGGGGTTATATAATTATTTTTATGATGGAAATCCTTAATTGGCCGACCTAGTTAATTATGTATTAGGAAAGCTTAATTGGCCGACCTAATGAATTATTGTAAGAGGGTATATATGAATGATCTTTTCTTGTGGAGAAGATGAGGTAGAGATTAAAAAGGGAAGAGATGTGTGGAAGTTGCAAAGCTTGTTGACTGCTGGATATAGAGCAGAGTTGATGATTTTTATGCTTCATTGGAACTGACCAAGCAAAGACAGTTGCTATCAGACAGTTCACTGGATTGTGTATTTTCTTTACACACTTGATTCAGATTGTAAATCCTTGAGGGTGGCTTTAACCTTCTTTGGGTAGTGTTCCTTGGCAGTGAGCCTACCATTTTCTTTGACTCCTAATAGGGTCTATCTCCTAATAGGGATTGTGTACTGTAATGTTGTAACAAGCTCCTAACAGGGCTAATATCTTTTAACAGTGATACTATACTCTCAGTACATTATTTGTGGGTGTTAATTATGACTGGGGTTTTACCTTTAAAAGGGTTTCCTCGACAACAAATATTGTGTTATGGTGTTGGCATTTACTATGTTATCATTTAATTTTGCTAATATGGTTTATAAAGTTTAAATTTTAATAATCTATACTACAACTGATTCACCCCCACTCTCAGTTGTCTTGTGGACTGTTATTCCTAACAATTGGTATCATAGATACTGGTCCTTAGAGAGAAATATTTGTAGCTTTAGTTGATCCTAAAGATGAATTACTATAGGAAGGATAGTCCAAAGTTTGATCCTAAAAACTTTGAGAGTTGGAAGAACAAAATGAGAAAACATTTGCTATGTCTGGGAATTAATTACTAGATGATCACAAAGAAAGATGAATAGATAGCGATTGAGGATGAGTTAGAGAAGAATTTTGAAGATCAGAAGAATTTATTTTCATACAATATGGTTGCAAGGGAATCCTTGATCAACACTCTTTTAGAGGGAGAAATCACTGAAGTAAAGGACTTGGAATCTGCACATGAGATCTAGACAAGACTGGAAGCATTGTGTGTTGGAGACAAGTTTACAAAGCAAGCAAAGTTATAGGACTGGAAGACAAAGATGGAATCACTGAAGATGAGAGAAGATGAGAACATTAGGGCATATGCATAGAGAATTACTAAAGTGGTTACTGGCGTTAGAAACTCTGGAGGAACTTACAGTGAGGAAGAAGTGATTGCAAAGATACTTAGATCTTTGACACCTATATACAGAACAAAAGTACAAGCTATAGAGGAAATTATACCTTTAACACCGAACTTCACCAGGGAGATGTGTAGTACCCCTTGCTAAATGATGGAGAAAGATGATTTTTTGACTCAAGGAATATTGTCAAACAAGTTGCATACAATCTGAAAAATGCCATAAATGAATTGTAGACCAAATATATATAACATATGATAGGCCAAACACATCAAATTTGCATCATATAGGACATTGGCATTTTTTCAAACACTTGCCATACATGACTCAGAAAATACAAAATCTGAAGTATATATACTGCTGCAAATGAATTCTGATTTTTATTTCAAACCCTTAGTGATTGACAAACAAACTTATTGATGCAAAACATGCAAGCTAGAATTAATCAATTGCAAATGAAGAAACTCAAAATCCAATCATAGTCTTTTGTGAACACCGAAATTGGGACGCAGCTCACTGAACATGACTCAAATTGGATCACAGCCTTAACACAATGCACCAAGACCTTCAGGCATTTTATTGTTCATGGCATTGTAGTGTCACTGTTCACGCGGGTACTGTAGCAGAACACTATTCACGGCTACTGTAGCAAAATCACTATTCACGGCTACTGTAGCAACTATTAAATAAATAAAATGTGATATAGAATGGCTGCCAAGAATGAATCTCCAAGTCTATTGTACATTTACCTTCAAATCCTTCAAACCCTAGATGGAATTCTTCACTTTTAAGCACAAATAGAACTCCTAAATGAAGCTCTCTTGA
>MU225472.1:1200328-1211393 GCA_018584345.1 Thuja plicata | reverse complement strand
TTTTATTGTGGACATATGGCCTATTTTACTATCCTAATTTTCTAACATTGTGGTCTTGATTGCAACTTTAGGGTGCACACACATTCACTCAATATGGAATCCCATCAAATGGAAATCCTATAGATGTTGTAATGGTAATTACTGAAATATTATAGGCAGTAATTATATGGAAAATGATCATAAGAATTTTTAGCACTCAGGTGTTAATGTTTTAATCTTTTAAGAAATGTTTTGAATGGAAATTTGATATCTACTTTCTGTGGACAGACTTCAGTTGCACAAAACACAGATGCAAAGCCAAAGTCCTTGGGAGGTAAAGGACATAATTCAATGAAGAGGGTAAAATGAAGTTTGGGAAAGCTCAAAATAGTTACAAGTAAAGGAGAGGGTGGAAAAGCAGCACCTGCTACAGCAAGTGGTGCCTTCTCACAAAGGTAGATATTCAAAGCTGCTAAATTTGATAAACTTATTGAACTTTAATAATCAGTGGGAAGGTCTAGGATGCTGCTTAGATAAATTAGTTTCTATTCTAGGCAAGTCCCATTTTCTTACCTTCTTATGTTTATAACTTATATGTTAGTGATCTAAATAGAACTGCCAGTTTCAGTGGGGACAATGGTAGTGAAGGTTCAAGTGAAGGTGGTGAGGAAGGCAATTCACTAAATGTAATAAAATTTGTTCTGTATTTCTTGTACAAAAATGTATGGATGTTTATCTCATTATTTTCTCTCTTTTTTGGGTTACTTTTGCAAATACCCTTGTTTTGTTATGTATTATTTTACAAAGATGTTGTATTCTTTTCTGGATATGTCTCAAGGTTTGGAAACTGGGAGGAAAAGAAGCTTTGAATCACTAACCATGAATGGTATGCTTATTTCTAAATTTTATTTAATTATTTTATTTTAGGCACTTGATATATTTTCACGAATCCTACTTGTACTTATCAGACAGTCATAGTCTTCTAGTTTTTGGATGAACTAATTTGGTAATACCAATTATTTTACATTTATTTGGCCAATTGCTAATGAAATTATCCGAATAAAGCACATGAAATCATGGTTCCAAAATAAGTAAAACCAAAATTATTGAAAATAGTGACACTAGGACACTAAACTCTTAAAAACTCTAAAGCGACACTAAAAAAATACATGTGACGTCGAACCGTCAGAAATTGCCGACGGCTTGACATCGCATGTATAACAAATTCGTCGCACGTCTGTTGTAATTGCGACACTAAAATTGTGATGTCTAGGTGTTGTAATAGTGATAGATAAAATATAATGACAGCATGATAACCATTATAGCTGGCTCGTATTGCGACACCTAGATGTCACTTTCTTTAGGCATGCGATGAATTTGCTATACATGTGACATCGAGCCGTCATAAATTTTTGATAGCTTGACGTCGCATGTATAGAAAATTCATCGCACGTCCAAAAAAGAGACATCTAAGATGTGATGCCTGCATTTCGTAATAGTGACAGATAAAATGTGGTGCCTATGTGTTGTAATAGCGACAGATAAAATGTGACGCCTACGTGTTATAATAGCGACAACTAAAATATTTAACGAAAGCATGGTAACCATCATATCCAGATCATATTGCGATGGTTAGTACCATTGCAATAATGATAGATGGTATAGTCATCATTATTTCTGACACCAAAACTACAACACTGGTCTCTATCACTAGGCCGATAGGACAGTGTCAGAAAAGTGACACATAGAGGTCAAAAAATGGTCCCAAATGTTGTAGTGTGTTCCTAACAGTCATCCATAGGGCTTCACTCTTCGTCTAGAAACTTCATTGCAAAACAAAAATGAATAGAAAAACCTTATATACAGACTCTAACCCTTCATCCCCTATGGTTTCAGCCATTTCCACCAGTGGATGCTTAGGTTAGAGCCATTTTTGGCACTGTGGCTCTGTAAATGAGACTTACAGACCGGTGACTTCAAATCTATTGTAACTCGCTACTCCTATAACTTCAAAGAAAAATAAAATATGAAAAAGAAAGATATCTTGAAACTCTACACCCCCATGGGGTCTGATATCTTTTCCCAATCCGTACACAACCATACAGAATGCATAAAGCACTATGAATTACAAGGATACAGTCAAAGGCATCCATAGAGAAGTTCATAAAATAATTTTTTCCATCCAAAACTTCATTAACCTTTGAAAATAATCAAATCCATGCTCATATACCAAGCATGAGTGGTTACAACCGCTCTAACTTCATTTTTCAACTTCTTGTCAAGAAGTTGCAAAAGTTGCTCAAGCAACTTTTCAAAGTTGCTAGCAACTTTTTGAATTTTGTGCTATTGACTCTTTTTGTCAACTCAATGAATGTGGTTGACTTATATGACCCTATTTAGGACATTTAGGGTCCTAATACACACACTAAACCCAAACTACACAAAAATAACACCTTTTGTCTTTCTAGGTCAAAATGACCATAATATCATTCATGAGTTCATTTGGCTCTTACAAACATGGAGATAAAAAAATTGGACCCAACCTAGTGGACCTTATTATCACTCACACAAAACACCTAACATAACCCTAAATCACACTAAACACATAAAAATGGGAGGTGCTCTACACCATACTCCCCTGGGACAAAGAACTCAAGTCCCTTGAGTTAAGAGGTATTCAATGGTGACCCCATGCTTCAGAATGTCTACCTCTATCATTGAAGTGGCCTTAGCTTTAGGCAGTCCCTTCCACTTGATGAGGTACTCCTTGTAGGTACCCTTCCTTGTCTTCTTGATCACCTTAGAATGTAGTATACTATCCAATTATAGTGGGATTGGGGTAGGCAAGTCTTTTATCCAGTCATCATCTCCTAAGTCTGTAAGAGTGGTTTTACCCATGTCTAGAGATGGTCCCTTATAGGGATACAGGTCACATACATTAAATATTGGTGAAATACCCAAATCAGGAGGCAATTCCACTTCATATGCATTCTTTCCATACTTGTGCAATATCTTCAAGGGTCCTATCTTCTTCATGAGTAACTTGGTAGGTTGTCCCTTGGGTATTCTTTCCTTTCTAAGGTAAGAAAGTACTAACTCCCCCACCTTGAACTAAAAATCCCTTCTTGTCTGATCTGCCTTGGACTTATACTTCTCTGCTTGCTTTTGTAGAGTCTTGTTGACTTGATCATGAAGCTCCTTCATATGTTCTATGAATGACTCCCCTTGGGCACTCCTCTTTTCCTTCAAACTAAGATCCCTCAACTCTAAGATCCCTCTAGGATTGACCCCATATACTATCTCAAAGGGTATTTTACCAGTACTCCTATTTATGGAGTCATTATAGGCAAATTGTCTTCCCTATGATGTGATCCCATGACTATCCATGTTGCATAGTCAAGCATCTTAGCAAGTTCCCAAGTGACCTATTTACTACCTCATTTTTCCCATCTGATTATGGATGGTAGGCTGAAGAGAAAGACAAGTTTGTACCTAGCATCTTCCAAAGGATCCTCTAAAAGTGACCCACAAACTTACTATCTCTATCACTTACTATATTCAGTGGCAATCCATGGATCCTTACAATGTCTCTGAAGAATAGACCTGGAATTTGGGAAGCATCATTGGTTTTCTTACATGGAATGATGTGAGCCATTTTTCTAAAATAGTCCACCACAACAAATAGATTGTCATGACCCCTTGTTGTCTTGGGTAACCCCAAAACAAAGTCCATACTTAGGCACTCCCAAGGCCTTTGGGGTATGGATAGGAGTTAATACAATCCATTGTTACTACATTTTCCTTTAGCCCTCTGACAGATCTGACATTGTTCTACAAATTTCCAAACATTTGACTATAACTTAGGCCAATAGTAATGCCTATTCACTTGCTCCAGTGTCTTATCCACTCCAAAGTGGCCTCCCAAGCTTCCTTGGTGTTTCTCCTTCACAATGTTCTCCCTCATTGAACACTAAGGTATACACATGAGGTGTCCTTTAAAAAATATTCCTTCCTGCAACATAAACTTAGATAATTCCACCTTGAACCCATGTTGGAACTTTACACATGCCTCATAGGCATGTTTGAAGTCATTATCCTCTTTTTAGAGGTCTTTCAAATCATTCGTCCCCACACTCTACAATTTTATCTCATGTATAGTTTATACTCTTTGGATAATAGAATTTTCAACCTTGTTTCTAACCCCTTTCTTGTATTCGATGACAAGTGTGTATGCTTGCAGATATTCTGCCCACTTTATGTGCCTTTGATTCAGTTTTTCTTTCCCATTCAAGAAACTTAGGGAATGGTTATCAGTGTAGACCACAAATTCCCTTGGTAGGAGATAGTGTCTCCATTTTTTAAGGGCTTTTACCATATCATACAACTCCAAATCGTAGGTGGAGTACTTTTGTTTTGCCTCATTTAACTTCTCTGAGAAGAATGCCACAAGGTGTCCCTCTTGGCTTAACACTGCTCCAATGGCTAGCTTGCTAGCATTACACTCCACCACAAATAGCTAATTGAAATTGGGGAATCTAAGTGTAGTTAATTCTTCTATCCTATTTTTCAACGTTTCAAATCCTTGGTCTATTGCTATAGTCCACTTAAACTGACATTTGATCCCTCCTTTGATAGTGTTGAGGATAGGAGCACATACATTACTAAAATTTCTTACAAATTTCCTATAGTAGGAGTCCAATCCATGAAAACTCATAACATCCCCTATGGTTCTAGGTGTAGGTCATTCCAAAATTGACTTAACCTTATTAGGGTGCATCTTCATACATCCATTAGCAACCACAAAACCAAGATAAACTAATTTAGTTTTTAGGAACTCACACTTTTCTTGATTAATCATCAACTTCTCTTGATGTAGCCTTCTCAAGACTATCTCCAAATGCTTCATGTGCTCCTCCTTGGACATGCTAAATATCAAAATATCATCAAGATATAATATTATAAACTTACCAATAAAATCTTCTAGCACTTCATTCATGAGCCTCATGATTGTGCTAGGTTCATTAGTTAGGCCAAAGGGCATTACTAGCCACTCATACAACCCTTCATTGGTCTTGAAGGTTGTCTTCCACTAATCACCAGGCCTAACTCTGATTTGGTGATACCCTGACTTCAAATCCACCTTGGAGAAATAACATGAACCTCCCAAATTGTCCATCAATCCTCAATCTGGGGCATTGGGAATCTATATCTTATTGTAATATTGTTTATAGCCCTGGAGTCCGTACACATCCTCCATTTTCCATCCTTCTTAGGTGCAAGGATAGTTTTCACAGCACAAGGACTCAAACTCTTCCTTATTATTCCTTTCTCCAACAAATCTTGAATCTATTTTTCTATCTCTGCATTTTGACTTGGTGTCATATTATATGCTGCGTTGTTTGGAAAATTTTCTTCAGGTATGAGCTCTATCTGATGAATCACATCCCTCATGGGTGTTAATTCACTTGGTAAACCATTATCCACTATGTCATGATATCTTTCCAACAATGCTTGTACCTATGGTGGCATGTTGGCTTTCTCCTTGGTCTCCTCCTTTGGCTTCACTATCACTGCACAACAGACTCCTCTCTCCTTCTTCATATATTTTAGAAACTCCTTTCCACTCAAGAGCATCACACTGGTTCCCACATGCTTCTCTTCATTAGGTTCCTACAATGGATCCATTTGAAACTTCTTCCCTAGATTGGTGATTACATAGTTGTTCTTTCTCCATCATGAATAGCCTTCACACCATATTGCCATGGATGTCCTAAAAGAAGATGACATGCATCCATGGGAAATATGTCACATAGGACCTTGTCCTTATACCTACCTATTTCAAACTCCACCATGGTTTTTTCATCTACCACTATTTGTTGTCTATTGTTTAACCATGAAACTTTATAGGGAGTGGTATGAGGTATCCTTCTATGTTTTAGTTTGTCCACCATCTTTGTTGATACTATATTCTCAGTGGATCTAGAGTCCACTATCACTTTGCAAATATTTCCATGAGACCTACAAGTAGTCTTAAATAAATCCTTTCTTTGAGGTGGCTCTATGATATTAGGTACTTTCAAAAAAGTCCTTCTCAACATTAGATTCTCTCCATCCATTATTGGCCCTGCCTTGGAAATGTGAGAAGTGACAATTTGTGTATCATCCTCTTGTACCAACTGATTTCTTCTATCCCCCATAGAAGATGAGGTAGCCTTTTCAGGACATATGCCCATTGTATGACCCAATTGATTGCATTTATAACATCTGCCATTGAATACTGAATTAGATCTTCCTTGTGACTAGAATCTACATCTTGGTGTCCTCTTCCTCTATATCCTCCTCTTTGAAATGACCCTCTGAATTGATTGCCCCCACTGTTATCCATAGACTAATTCTCCTCTGGTCTATTTGGGCTTTGTCCTCTACCAAAATTACTCCTACCTCTGATTCCTCTATTATTGTTACCACCCCTTCCTCTTTGATGGAAGTCATTCCTCCTTCTAGCCTTATCCTCTACTCTCAAGGCTAACTAAAAACACTTGTGCATACTGTCAGGAGCCATCATACTAATTTCATCTTGTATCCCTTGTCTCAACCCATTGAGATACCTTGCTACCTTCTCCATTTCTTATTCTTGTCTTCTATCCCTTAGGCTCAATTTGTGGAACTCCTCAGTGTAGGCACTTATTGTCATCTCCTTTTGTCTCAAGTTCTGCAACTTTTGATACATCTGAATCTCATAGTCAGTAGGCAAGAATTGTGCCCTCAATCTGATCTATATCCTCTCCCAAGAAACTATCTTCTTCTTTCCATTTGTTACCCTATTATCCTACATCATGTTCCACCACACCAATGCAGATCCTTTGAGTCTAGCCTTGGCATGACCGACCCTCTTCTCCTCTGCCACTTCTTTATAGTCAAACTGATTATCTATGGCCTCTAGCCAATCCAAAAACTTTTCACCATTCAAGATACCAAAATAGTAGGGTATGTGTTCCATGCTATCTTTGTTTATGGAATTAAAGGCATCCAAGAATATATTTTGGTCTTTATCCATCTCCACTTCTTTTCCTTTAGATTCTCCTGACTGATTCTCAGTCTCTTCATCATCACTCGCATCTCCCCATTCAGTTACTTTCTTCTTACTCCTTGTTTCTGACACTAGACTTCTCCAAGAGTCTCTAAACCAATTACACAATGGCATATCCACTCATTTCCTTATGAGGCATGTTTCCAACCTATTCACTCTCCTCCCTTTTAGACATACACAAACTTCAAGAAATTTTGGCTTTGATACCACTATGATACAGAGGGTTTAGGGTTATAGTGATTTCTTTCCCCAAAGTGCTCCTAATCTATTCTAACCATCCAATGGTTACTTCTCCTTGTATTCTTCTCAAACATGTATCTCCAAGACCCTCACTATCAACTTCTCCTCCAAGGTATAGTTGATTTGTTGAAGACTCCAATGCTCCTAGGTTCAACTAGTCCAACTAGTTCTTCAATTTCCTAGGTTTCTTCACTAGATTTTACCCTAGAATCCCAAACCCTTGCTTAGGATCTTCCCATACATCCCCTTAGACTCTTATCTATGTTCTTGGCCCATTAAAAAAAATTTAGAACCCTTTCCCACACTTCTGGATACTTTCCCAATCCATTTGTTGTCAAATTCACTAGGAGGCCTAATTGACTTGTTTCCTAGTAGGTCAAATTTCACTATTTTTGGGGATAAAGCTCTCAAATCTTCCAAAAAAATCCATAGAATACCTTGAAAATATTCAAGGTATCCATCAACCCTATCAAAATCCAAAATCCTAGCTTTTGGATGCACCCACAACCCTAGTTATCACCAGGCCCTAGTTTTTAGCCTATTAATTAGGCCTCTAGACCAGTCTTGACAAATTACCACCAAATTGGCCTTCAAAATTTGTTTCACCATCCCCTGCCTTTTGATCCTTCAAGGAGAATATTTAGGTATTTTTCAAATTCCTCTAAGTCTTTCCCCCAAGATCATGGGTGCTCAAACCAAATCCAACTCCACCCTGTCTAGGCTCACCTGTTCCTAACAGTCAGCCATAGGGCTTCACTCTTCATCTAGAAACTTGATTGAAAAAACAAAAGTGAAAAAAAACACCTTATATATAGACTCTAACCCTTCATCCCCTATAGTTTCATCCATTTCCACTATGGATTCTTAGGTTAGAGCCATTTTTGACACTATGACTCTGTAAATGAGACTTACAGACCAGTGACTTCAAATCTACTGTAACTCTATACTCCTATAACTTCAAAGAAAAATAAAACATGCAAAAAGAAAGATATCTTGAAACTCTACACCCCCATAGTGTCCAATCTCCTTTCCCAATCTGTACACAGTCGTACAGAATGCAGAAAGCACTATGAATTACAAGGATACAGTCAAAGGCATTCGTACAGAAGTTCACAAAATAAGTTTTGTCATCCAAAACTTCATTAACCTTTGAAAATCATCAAATCCATGCTCATATACCAAGCATGAGTGGTTACAACTGCTCTAACTTCATTTTGCAACTTCTTTTCAAGAAGTTACAAAAGTTGCTCGAGCAACTTTTCAAAGTTGCTAGCAACTTTTTGTATTTGGTGCTATTGACTCTTTTTGTCAACTCGATGAATGTGGTTGACTTCTAAGACCATATTGAGCCCATGGTTATTCATTGTGATAACACTAGCACAATAAACATGTCAAAGAATCCTGTAATGCATTCAAAAACTAAGCATATTTCTATTAAGTATCATTTCTCAAGTACATTAGTAGAAAGGAACAGATAGTAGATATATTCACCAAACCTTTTCCAAAAGATGCTTTTGAATATCTCAGAGGCATGCTTGGGGTGGTGGCCCCTCCCAGTGGTAATTAATTGATGCAGATATGCATCAGTCCAGTGGTTTTCAAAGCTATATCACTCTCTGGACTTGATGTATGGATCTACTCCTTAGGGGGAGTGATCGCAGGAGAATACTATGGAGTACATTTGGGTGATCTTGCACCTAATTGTTGGACATGAAGATTTGAAAAAGCTAAACCTTACAGAAGAGTATAGATGAGTTATGGCACCCTTTTCCATTGCTGCCAAAGGGGGAAGGAATCTATGTCAAAATCCCTACTATTTTGGGGAGATTTGTGTTGAGGATATTGAGAAGATTGTATTGAGAGAGAGTACTTTTGGGTTGATGCATATGGATTTTTCCATATGTTGACATCAATGCCAAAGGGGGATATTTTTGGATGATATTAGTTTTGGTTATTGATCGTGATGTTGATATTCATATTTTGTCATTGATGTCAACATATATTTCTGTAGTGAAGACAAACTAGTTACTTGACTGGAAGAAGTGTACTGACACTATATGGATGAGTTAGATTGATCAAAGTTGGATTTTAGTAGAAGGATGTGTGTTGACCTTATTCCTAAGGTCGCTTGACTTAATGTTACATATTGTGGATACAGTTGATTTGGTGAAGACTGGTTTTCTAGATTGTAACTGTGATTCTGGATAGAGCAGGTCTCTATGTATCTGGTGTACCTTTCTTGAGAAGATATTTTAGATGATGCAAGCTTATTGGTGGAAAGCCAACATATATTGGAGTAATGGGTTGAGTTCGATTGTTATTTTGTTACTGGTGATGTTAGTTGTGGCATGTATTCTGGAGAAGACCTATTTACTGATCGACTTTAGACATGTACTGTATGAAATTAAATATGAGTGTGGATTGTGGATCTGGAAGTATATGTGATGGATTGTAATTGATTTTTACTTTTTATAGGTATCATGTGTATCTTAGCAAGGGGTTATATAATTATTTGTATGATGGAAAGCCTTAATTGGCTGACATAGTTAATTATGTATTAGGAAAGCTTAACTGGCCGACCTAATAAATTATTGTAAGAGGGTATATATGAATGATCTTTTCTTGTGGAGAAGATGAGGTAGAGATTAAAAATGGTAGAGATGTGTGGAAGCTATGAAACTTGTTGACTGCTAGATATAGAGAAGATTTGATGATTGTTATGCTTCATTGGAACTGACCAAGCAAAGACAGATGCTATTAGACAGTTCACTAGATTGTGTGTTTGCTTTACACACTTGATTCAGATTGTAAATCCTTGAGGGTGGCTTTAACCTTCTTTGGGAAGTGTGCCTTGGTAGTGAGCCTACTATTTTCTTTCACTCCTAATAGGGTTTTTCTCCTAACAGGGACTATGTACTATAATGTTGTAACAAGCTCCTAACAGGGCTAATATATTTTAACAGGGATACTATACTCTTAGTACATTATTTGTGGGTGTTAATTCCCACCGGGGTTTTACCTTTAAAAGTGTTTCCTTGACAAAAAATATTGTTTTATGGTGTTGGCATTTACTATGTTATCATTTACTTTTGCTGATATGGTTTATAAAGTTTAAAGTTTAATAATCTATACTACAACTGATTCACCCCCCCTCTCAGTTGTCTTGTGGACTGTGATTCCTAACATTGACAATATTTCATTCAACCCAAAAGTAACAAACTAAAAACCACTGCCCACTTTGTTAAAAGTCATGATTCTAATCATTTATTTATGGAGATATCACAAAACTTGTTTGAAGACATAGGGTTGCTGACTATACCCACAGGACAAAATACAATATGCAAATAAAATTGTTTGTTTTATTGATTGAACCAATTAGATTATGTTTTTCTTACACATCCACTCTACACCCCCTTTCCACTCACATGGATCAACAAATAAATAGACTCAAACTCTTCAAAGAAACCCCATTGCAACCACCTAATTGCCCAAAACTATTCCATAACAGTCATAAAACTGACTGTCAAAACCAAATAGGATTAATGGTGTTGTCAAGTTGACAACCAATGTTGTCAACACTACAACATATATTGAATACCCTTATTATTTATGTTCATCCTTTTATGTATTCCTGTACTCTTGCATATTCTTCTGAGCCCAGATGATTTTATCTTTAAGTATATGTATATGTGTGTGTATATATATATAAATACGTATGTATGTATGTATGTATGTATCTATATATATATATATATA
>MU225472.1:1171527-1182792 GCA_018584345.1 Thuja plicata | reverse complement strand
ATCTTTTGAATACCAGCATTGGTATGACGAGATTTGAGAGCTTGAAAGAATTCCTTGGAAGCTTTGTCGCCCACTTCCAGCCAATGGAGGCGGGCTTTGATTTGAGCACCACGAGCAGCATAGGCATTAGCGATTTGCTTCTCATGGCGAAGCTGGGCCAGCTTAAGTTGGAGCTCTGTATCAAAAGGGTTCAACGTAAGTGCTTCAGCAGCATTACATAGAGCCTTGGTATTAGCTTCATAAGCACGCTTTCTGAAGCAGGCTAACTGATAGCCATAAATGCAAAGAAATCTCGCAGTTCGGGCAATGGCGTCATTCCACCATTGAATCCAACCTGTATCAATGTGGGGCCGAGGCTCAAGATTCCAAACTTGCAGAATGTGGGAAAGGGTGGACTTATGCGTCAGCACAGACGTGTTAAGAAAAAATTGCGTCTGTGTAGCTCTCCTGCTGCAGGGCTGCCAGGTAATGGCAAAGTAAATGGGGAAGTGATCTGACAAGGTAACATCTGTCAGGGGAATGACAGGTAGTCCTCTATCTTCAGAAAAAGAGAAAAAATATTGAGCCGTTATCATAGCACGATCCAGCCTCTTAAATATGCGGTCAGAACCCGCTCTGAAATTAGACCAAGTATGCCAGACCCCACCCTGTTGGCGGCAGTTAGCGTTAGGATCAAAAAGGCCTAATTTATTGCACATGTGGTACCAGGATTCTCTCTCCCCAGCTTTCCAGCAAAAAGGCAAAAGGCCCTCCTTGTCAGTGGCCAGCTCAACCATATTAAAGTCCCCACACATAACCCAAGTAGCTGGAGGCAAGTTGTGTACCAACCAGTACCAAAGTTGAGATCTTTCAATAGCATCATTGGGGGCATAAACATTAACAATACCAAAGGAATGATTATGCAGAGATAACAAAATCCAGGTAACTCGTTGCATCAGGTCAGATCCATGCGCAATAACACAAGAATGAAGGCGAGGTGACAGAAAAGTAATGACTCCACCTTTGCCAGCTTCATGCTGAGAAGAAAAGACAATGTCGTCCGGCCATATGACACGACAGGAAGAGTTAAGCAAAAATCCTAAAATTTTAACTTCTTGTAAACACAGCACGTGCAAATTCTGAAGTCTGCGACGGGTATCACGAACATAGTACTTTCTGGGGAGGTCAGTGAGACCTCTCACATTCCAAGAAAGAAAATTCATAAAAACTCTTGCATGGCTTCCTCATCCTCAAGAGAGGAGAAGCTATTCTGCAAATAGGCTGAGGCTGGAACAGAACCAAAGCTGGGGATGTAATCTCCAGAGGTGAGCCACCTTTTATTCGGGTCTACCGTGTGTCCATCAGGACTGCGAGACCGACGCATATCCCTGGAGGTATGCAAAGAAGCCACTGGCGATGCAGGCACCACTTCTAGAGTGGGAGGCATTGCAGTAGAGCTCTTCCCCTGTGAAGCAGGGTTTGAAACAATAGGCGCCACAGGTGGCACATCAACAGGCGGAGAATGCCCAACGGGCGCATCCGAAGATGGCACAACAGCACCAGAGGCTGGTGGCGTCTTAGGGCCTGAAGCATTCCGGCCTTTACACATAACGGTGGTCCATTCTTCTTTTTTTCCAGCCTTGACAGTTTTAACCGGCGCATCTTTAGGCGCGGGTTTCACCCGAGGGGTAACCAGAGGGCAGTCTTTTATCTTATTCTCTGTCGATTGACACCGATAATAGGTGTTGGGAAGATTCAAATAGAGCACCTTCTGTGAGATGGTGAGAGCACCAATCTGAATTTCCATAGTATCTTTGAGGTCCTAAGAAAGGTCGACCTCAACACAGACCCTCTTCTGGGGACGGGCATTGAAAAACTTGTCATGTTCCATGAAAATGACCTTGCCTAGGGTCTTAGCAATAGCTTCAATAAAAGGCCAGCATGGCAAAGGGAGGCCAGGGAACTCAACCCAAACAGGAACCCTAAGTTTTTTATCGTCGAAGACAGTAAAGTCTCAAGACCACCTCTGGAAAACTAAAAGGGAGGACCTAATAGTCTAGGGACCACGGTTAAAAACTGCGTCCGCCTGGGAAGGGTTAGCAAACCTGAAAAGGAAAAAACCTTTGGTAAGGTTTTGCACTCCGTCAAGACGGACCCCATGAGGGGTCCAGCTCTTTTTGACCCAGTCCTTTAGGATACTTTCAGGAGGAGTACGACCCACAAAATATCCAATTAGCATATGTTTCTCTAACCATTCACATGCAGTATCAAATTCCTGAGGATTAAGGATAATATCAGGGTTACCTCGTGAAAGACCTTCGGGATGAACTTGCGAGGATGTTTGTTTGGAGGAGGCGCCATGGCAATCTGAAGCTTCAACTCGAGCACCAGCAGAAACTGCTAGGCCAAAGTTGGCTGGAGCCATACTAAAGGCTAACCCTAATGCACGAAAGATCCCGCAGTAAATGCGGTATGACAGATGGATGGCTCAGAGCGGAAACATAGAAAGAATGCCGTACGCATTTCTTTCTCATTATTACTAGAGCTTCTCAAGGATTTCTTACCATGGACTGAGGCTTTGAAAGCTATTTCACTTTTAGGTTATGTCTTCAATCTTGATATCTCAAATGTAGAGATTTTGCTAATCAAAGTCTCTCTCTTGAAGTCCTTTTAAAATTGCATAGTCTCATCTAAGATATTGATCTTTCTCTGATAGTCTATTGTCAATGTAGTCATCAGTTTGTCCATTATGTCTTCCTCTGAAATTTCTCCACCATTGTTTCTAATTCTTGAAACTGCTTCATTAATCCTCTGATTGTAAGCTCTAATGTTATCTTTAGGTAGCATCTCTAAGTTGTTATACTTATTTTTCCATGTCTTTCTCCATGCATTCTTTGCTTGAATATCTCCTTCAAACATATCTTCTAAATACTTCCATGTGGTGTAGGATTTGTCTACTTTCTTAATCTCAGATAATTCACTGTCAGATAATGCACTTATAAGGGCTTCCTTGGCAATTGCATTAGTGGTGAATACATCATTTTGTTTACTGGTAGCATCATCTTTTGCAAGGTCTTTCAGAGAGGGAACAACAACTTCTTGTGTGGCTATTTCAAAAATCTCAAAACCAATGCACTATAGATGTGTTATCATTTTGTTCTTCCTGTCAAGATAATTCTCTCCATAAAACTTAGGACTCTCTTTTCTAAAGTACGCCATCTGATCTACCTTAAGCTGTTAAGATTTCTCTCCAAGTCACTTGTCTCTAATACCAATTGTTAGGAATAGTCCCAAGAGATAACTAAGAGGGGGGGTGAATCAGTTATCTAAAAGATTGAATTATTTTTCCAATTAAGTACAGAATAACTTTAAACATAAACGTAACAAGAAAACACATAATTCAACAAAACAATTTTGGTAGCAGGGAAAACCAAATTAGGAAAAAACCCTAGTGGGAATTAGCACCCACAAATAAATGTACTAGTTTATAATGATCCTTGTTAGAAGATCTTACAACCCTATTAGGAGTTTATCTTTACAATGTAATAAGTACATAAACCTGGTTAAAGGTTGGACCATGTTAGGAATCTTTTACAAATAACCCTGTTAGGGGTGAGGACACACTATCCAAGAGCTCACTGCTCAAATGGTGAAGGCTGCAACCTTCTATAAGGTAGATATACACTATATCTGATAATGAATTGTTTGAGTAGACTTGTTGTCTTGATCAGTTCCATTGAATTGTAATATTCTTCTGCTTCTTCACATAGATCTTCAACTGATAAATGATGTAGCTTTACTGTCTAACTTTCTGCTTTGCTCTGTCTTTTCTTTTTACTTCATTTTTCACACTTAACGATCACATTTTAACTACTATATGTATCTTCCCCAAGGATAAGATCACGAAAGTTGTAGGAAAAACTTTAGCAACTTCCTTGTCGGCTTAACTAAGCATGCAATCAAAGTTAGGACCGTGCAACTCAAAATGAGTGGATGCGTCATTTCACATAGTCAGCTCTACAAAATTAACACAAACATTGCACTTTTCTTAAAACACATTTAGCGCCTTTGGATAATCATCATCAACTCATAACTAAACATGAATACAAACACACATATCTCGAAGATAGGTGCAACTCAAGAAACAATGTAAATACATCAGCTCTTAATAGATAATCTCCAGAAACTATTGCTAGTAATAACTGAGAGGGGGGAGTGAATCAATGACCTCAAAAATTTATCCTTCAAACTTTACCACCAATCTATAAACCTTAGATTATTATGTCCCTACAAGATTCAATCCATGAAATACCAATAATGATTAACCATTTGTCAGTTTGCTCTTCCAATCCTTATTCTTTCCTGATTACTAATAAGCAGTATAACTATTTACTGAAACTCAGTAAATAAGTAGAGTATACCGATCAATCAAGAGTTAGCTATGTAAGATGTAAAATAGTAAAGAAATGAATCATACACACATAACACATGAATTTTAATGTGGAAACCCTATTAAAGGAAAAACCACTAGGACTGGTACCCCAAATTTTCACTCTTCTGAAGTGAGCCCTATTAGGAGCCAACCCTATTAAAGGTTACAAGCACACTATTAAGTGCACCCTTGTTAGAGGATTTTATATATAGAGGTTGTCACTTAGTATCGGGCATATATTTCTACCATCCTTGAATCATCCTCCTTATACTATATATAGGTATCGGGAAAATCCAATGCTACTTTCATGAATCAACCCTTTTGGCACTCCTTGGGATGTACCTCAATATATAGAAGACTATTAAGTCCTACTCAGTTAAGAGACTTGATGCTTCAATGGTTAAACTAAAACACTATGACTTGTTCATATTGCAACTTTGATTTGCAAGTTTTTAGATCTATTTAAGTACATTACCTCTCTGATCAATGTATCAATTCAATCCTTTGTTCTCCGTACTTTCTTCTCTGTGATGTTGTGCTTCACTGTTCATCGGTGTCTGCAAAATTTCTTAGCTCTCCTTCAGCTTGTTTGATCAAGACTACATAAAGTTGTTCTTCATCAGTTTCTCTTCAGCATCCTCTTTCTATTTACTCCCCTTAATCCCATCCATAAATGAATTAAGCTTGTCTCTTATATAGACATAATATTCATTTCTTCTTGATTCTTGATTCTTGGCGTGAAAAACAATCTAGCCAATTAGATTTAAAGCATAACTCCTGATTTGTCTCATAGATATCTTCTTGCCAACTATACAAATCAGCTTTAAATCAATCACTTATCTCTGGTCAAATAAAACAAAGTAGACAACCAGTTAAGTCTATTTTTAGCACTGCCAACTAGATATTTTATTATTTTCTAAACTCTTTGTTCCGTCAGTCACCTTTGCAGTTAGTTGTCAGTGACAACTGACAGTTCCATTGGTGAGACTCTAGTTACCTTCGTGATCTCCATCCGTCGGGCATCATTGGAATTTTACTCATTGGGCATCACTATGGCTTTTCTTTTTTAGGAAACACTATACTTATGATCGTCGAGTATCACTATGACTATTCTTCTTTGCTCTGACCGTCGATGTGCACTCTGTCGGTGTTGTTTGTCACCAAATGAATACTTGACTTTTATGCATTGTTGAAAGAATAACCTTTGTTCCATTGATTCTCTAAATTCTTTTACATTATGTACATGACTATATAGATGATGTCAAGTTGACATCAATGACAATACAATACGTTAACTGATTTAATGCCTTGCATTATCTTCAACTTAACATTATCAAACATTCAATCAGTTACATGTCATCAATCTCTCCCTTTGGCATTGATGGAAACATACTATATTATCACACTATACTAAATATGAAATACAATAGTTGAGATTAATCAAACTACCAATCTTTTTGTTTTGATAACCGATAAATGTCTAACCATCGGTAAGCTTTGTTTTAGCTTAGATTTGATTCTTGTAGCTCTCTGTCTTCTGATGTGTTATGTCTTCTCCCTATGTCAATTTCTCTCCCTTGACTGTTCTTCTCTTTTGATGTCTTTTTTCTCTTGTCAGCAACTCTCCCTTTGTATAATCTTTCCATACAATTTGCTCTCCCTAAGGATATAATCCTCCCTGTTGGAGTAATATGATAGTGGATAAACTCTTTCTATTTCTAGAAAGATTTGATAATATGGATAATTTATCTCCCTTTGACAACAATGCCAAACAGATATCTTACAAATATATGACATTCATGTTAAAACTATCATTTCTCTCCATCCATAATATATTCCTTGAATTTCCTTTATCCATCAGCAATACAACAATATGCTCTAGTGCTCGGTGAAGATATATACCTGTTTGTATATAGATGTAGCTTTGAAGTTCATCTCTTTTCTTGCATCAACAGTAATGATATTCTGATAATATGTAGGCTGATGTAGCCTTCTAGTCATTTTACTAACTGGTAGACAAGGGTTTGACCCCTAGTCTCTTTCTTAAGTACTCAAATGCATCCTTGGGCAGTGGCTTGGTGAAGATATTGACCAATTGTTCTTTTGATTGAACATACTCAAGTATCACTTCCCTTGCTTGAACTTGTTCTCTCAAATAATAATACTTGATAGCAATGTGTTTAGTCTTGGAATGCATGATTGGATTCTTGAAAATGTTTATTGCTCTGGTGTTATCACAATAGATAATCACTGGTTCTAAGATCTTCATATGCATATCTTCTAGCAACTATTTGATCCATGCAATATTTGAGCAATTTGCAATAGCAGAAACATACTCTGCTTCTATAGTAGACTGAGAGATGAATCCTTGCTTCTTGTTTATCCATGTGACAAGTCTGTCACCAATAAAGAATGCTCATCTAGTTGTGCTCTTCTGGTCATCAAGATTTCCAGCCCAATCAATATCGGTAAACACCTTAAGTTCAAATTTGCCTTCTCTTATATACCATAAGCCATATTCCTCAATATTCTTCAGATATCTTAAAATCCTTTTCACAATAGTCATATGTGATTCCCTGGGGTTAACAAAAAATCTAGCAACTATTCCTACTGCATGTGCAATATCTGGTCTAGTGTGTACAACATACATGAGTTTTCCAATCATTGATCTATACAAAGTCTAATTTACCTCTATTTTCTTGTACTCCTTTGTCAACTTACATCCAGTAGCCATCGGTGTTCCAACTGGTTTGGATTCTTCCATCTTGAATATTTATAGGACCTCTTTAATGTATTTGGACTGTATAATGAAAATACCTTCACATTGTTGCATGATTTGTAGACCAAGAAAGAACTTTATCTCTCCAAGCATAGACATCTCAAACTCTTTTCTCATCTCATTATAAAATGATTTGCATAGCATATCATTGCCTCCAAATATGATCTCATCAACAAATATTTCAGAAATCAAAGTGTTAGCATCAGTATCTTCCTTCAAATAAAGATTATTGTTTTCACTAGTCCTTATAAATCCAATACTTATAAGATAGGAATGAATTCATTCATACCAGGCTCTAGGAGCTTGTTTCAAATTTTCAATCCATACAAGGCTTTTTTAATTCTACATACCATGTTTCTTTTGTCTGGATCTACAAACCCTTTTGGTTTCTCAATGTATACCTCTTCTTCAAGTATTCCATTCAGGAATGCAGACTTGACATCCATTTTATATACCTTGAATCCTTTATATGTAGCATAAGCAAGTAGTATTCTTACTCCTTCTAGCCTAGCAATGGGTGAAAAGGTCTCTCCATAGTCAATTCCTTCTTCTTGTGCATACCCCTTGCATACTAGTCTTTCTTTATTCCTTGTGACTTCTCCATTCTCATTCAGCTTATTCCTGAATATCTATTTTGTACCGATGACATTCTTGTCATCTGGTCTTGGCACAAGTGACCATGTTTTGTTTTTCTCAATCTACTCAATCTCATCATTCATAGCACTTATCCATTCTTCATTATCAAGTGCAGCATTGATAGATTTTGGTTCAAATTCACAAATTAAACAATTTGAGTTTAAAGACTTACTTCTTATTCTTGTACCAACTTTCTTATCTCCTATGATCTGGATCTCTAGATGGTTCCTTCTTACATATCTTGCAAGTACAGGTTTAGCTATTTGTCTATCAACTTGATCATCATTTTTTCCTTCATTATGTTCTTCATCACCTTGCACATTAGTTTGATCATTATCTTGACCGTCGATATTTGTAGCCTAACCATCGGTTGCAACTTTTTTTTGCTTTGGAATTAAGCATTGTTTCTCAGGCAGAGTGTTGGGTTCTTCACAGTATACAAACTTGTTGTAGTCTTTTGGTTCATTATGCTTTCCAACTCATTCTTTTCTGCAAATTCATCTATCTTTACATTTTCACTTTCAACAATTTTGTTAAAAGCCTTGATGAGACATTTATAAGATTTGCTCTTGGTAGAATACCCTAGAAAAATACCTTCATCACTTTTGGCATCAAGCTTTCCATTTCTATCATCCTTTAAGATGTAACATTGACTACCAAAGATTTTGAAGTAACTTACATTGGGTGTTTTACCATACCATAGCTCATAAGGTGTCTTATTTGTGTCTTTCTTTAATTGTACTATGTTTAGTGTGTAGACAGCAGTATTGATAGCTTCCCTCCAAAATATTTGGGTGATGCCTTTCTCTATCATCAGTGTTCTAGCACAATCAACTATTGACCTGTTCCTTCTCTCAGCAATCCCATTTTTCTGTGGTGTTCTTGGTGCAAAAACTTGTCTTTTAATACCATGCTCATTACAGAAATTAGTAAATTCATCTGATATAAATTCTCCTCCTCTATCTGATCTTAAGCATTTCAAATCCTTACCACTTTGTTTTTCTACCATAGCCTTATACCATTTAAACATCTTGAATGCTTCAGATTTATCTTTTAGAAACATAACTATCATCATTCTAGAGTAATCATCAACAAAGAGAATAAAATATCTATCTCCATAAAAAAAATTTGTCCTCATTGGTCCACATAGATCAGTATGGACTAATTCTAGAATATCTTCAGATGTATGGGTTTTATTTTTGAAACTAAACTTTTTCATCTTACCTTTTTGATAATTCTTGCACATGATGTTGTCAGGCTTTGTCATCATCGGTAAGCCTCTTAAATTTCTTCTTATGCTTATTTTCATCATGTTGTCAAAATTCACATGACACAATCTTTTGTTCCACAAACATAAGTCTTCATTTCTAGTCATTAAGCAAGTGGTGTTAGTATCATTCAGATAGAATAAGTTACCTTTAGTTTGTTCACCGGTACCAATCAATCTTCCTGATTCATTGAAGATCTTTGCCTTCTTATTCTCAAATGCTACTCTGTGACCTGAATTATTCAACTAATAAAAACTCAACAAATTATAATTCAATGCTTTTACCCAATAAGCATTTTCACATTTAATCAGGTTGTTCAACATTATAGTTCCTTTACCTTCAACAGGACAAGGTGTATCATTACCCATTCTTACTGTACCACCATTATAATACTCAAAAGTGTTAAACTTTTCTTTGTCACTGGTCATGTTTTGAGTGCAGCCACTATCTATAATCTAGATGTCATTCTTTTTAACCTTAGATATGAGTGTAGTTTCTACATACCTTTCATCTTCATCTGAATCATCTTTTATAGCCACAAACACCATCTCAATGTCTTCATCTAGTTCAGTGTCAGTATCTTCATCTTTGCAAGCAGCTAGGTAGTTGGCCTTTTTGCCTTTGTCCTTGTATTCTTGGGTATCTCTTCTTTCTAATTATCGGTAACTTCTGTAATATTTGTTATCACCTTTGTCAGATTTCTTCTCAAAGGATCTGTCATTACTTTTGTCATCTTTTCTTCTATTATGACATCCTGCAGCAAAGTGTCCAATCTCTTTACAATTAAAGCATACAAGTGGTAACTTGCCTTTGTATTTACCTTTGCCTCTTTGCATTCTTCTAGCCATAAGTGCTTCAATTTCATCTAGATCTTCTTCTTCACTTTCACTTTCACTATATCTTCTAGATGTGTGTCTATGATTTGATTTGCTTATTCTCATAGAAGAATTAAATGCAGACTTTAAGTTTGGTAAGATAGCATTATCAAAGTTATTCATCTCAAATGAAATCAGTCTACCAGTTAAACTATCAAGAGTAACTGTATTGTTTTCTATTGCTCTCATTTCTTGAATGACAGAGACTCTAATAGCATATACAGGCAGTAAGGTTCTTAAGATTTTACTCACCACTGTCTCATCTTCAAGTGTACCTCCAACTCCTCATATAGCATTGACTACATCTTTGATTCTTGTGATGTACTGTGTGATGTTTTCTCCTTCTTTCATTCTGAGATCATCAAAATTTACTCTAAGGATTTCTGCCTTGGCTCTCAGAACATTTGTATCACCTCCATGTACAAGCTTCAGTTTGTCCCACATCTTCTTTACAATTTTGCAATCTTTGACATCTTCAAATTCAGCATCAAAGAGTGAGGAAGAAATCTCTATAACCATGCAGTTGTGCTCATGCTTCTCTCTCAATTGATCTACTGTCAATACTCCTGTGGGAAACACATATTTAGTATCTAGGAATTGAGTAACATCATTACCAATACCTAATAAGTGGAATCTTTTCCCGCTTTGTCATCAAGCAAAGTTGTCTTTGTTCAACTTGGGCACATCTCGTCTATTCATCTTGTGATCTTGACTTAGGTCTTGAAACCTTCCTTTCTAAGCACAAAAGCTCTGATACCAATTGTTAGTAATAATTGTGAGGGGGGGTGAATCAGTGGCCTCAAAAATTTATCCTTCAAACTTAACCACCAATCTATAAACCTCAGATTATTATATCCCTACAAGATGCATGCCATGAAATACTAATAATGATTAACTATCTATTAGTTTTCTCTGTCAATCCTTATTGTTTCTTGATTACCACTAAGCAGTATAACTATTTACCAAAACTTGGTAAATAAGAAGAGTATACCGATCAATCCTGAGTTAGCTATGTAAGATCTAAAATAGTAAAGAAATGAATCATACACCTATAACACATGAATTTTAATGTGGAAACCCTGGTAAGGAAAAACCCACTGGGACCAGTACCCCAAATTTTCACCCTTCTGAAGTGAGCCCTGTTAGGATCCAACCCTATTAAAGGTTACTGTACGCCTCTCTCTCCGGTTTCCCACAGCTTTCCAAGGGCAGGGGTTAGTAGCCAAGGTTCACAAGTGCATGCAAATCTATTACGCAATAACTACTAAACAAATGATGGAAACGTAAGCAATAAAA
>MU225472.1:1118823-1151560 GCA_018584345.1 Thuja plicata | reverse complement strand
CTTGAACTTGACAAGGGCTTTGGAAGAAGATGGATGGAGAGATCACCAAAAGGGCACTTTTTTGGCTTGAATCCTTCAATGGCCTCCAATGGATCTCCTTCATGCAAATGGATACTTTAGAATGATGAATGCTTTCTTTAAATCTTTCTTAATTGTTTTCTTGGACTTCACTTCATAAGGATGCTTGATGCTTGATTAGAAGACTTCAATTGCTTGATCGTGGTTAGAGAAAATGAGAGGAGAAAGCTCCCTTTTATATGAAAATAGGGCACAATCTTCTAAGGAGGCCTACATAGGATAATTAAATCATCATTTAAGCCTTTACCCCTGGGAGAGGACCTATATTAAATATAAATTAGGAATCAACCGATTCAAAACCTGAAATAGCCGACCTGAAAGCGGGAATAGACTTTTTGTGAAGACTGACATCCCAGAAACCAAAAGTTCCCAGGATTTGGAACTTGTCCTAGGGCAGGGCTAAGGTTGACCCTGTCCTAGGAGGTCAACCCTATCCCCAGATCCTAGGATCATAGGTTAGAGACCCAGAATGTAGAATTTAGGTCAGGAAATGGAGGGGGGTTTGCCTTGGTCAAACCCCAATTTTGGAATTAACCTTAATATATGTAATTGAAGATTGCATAAATAATAACAAAGAAAAACTCAAATTCACCTTGCTTGTAATGTCCTTGTGGAAGATTCGAATCCGTGGATCCACAAGTATGCTTCAAAACATGGAATGTAGAATGGAAGGATGTCTTCAATCTCTTGCTTGTAGATCTCCAACACCAAGTCTTGAATGGATTCTTGAACTTGACAAGGGCTTTGGAAGAAGATGGATGGAGAGATCACCAAAAGGGCACTTTTTTGGCTTGAATCCTTCAATGGCCTCCAACGGATCTCCTTCATGCAAATGGATACTTGAGAATGATGAATGCTTGCTTCAAATCTTGCTTAATTGTTTGCTTGGACTTCACTTCATAAGGATGCTTGATTAGAAGACTTTAATTGCTTGATCGTGGTTAGAGAAAATGAGAGGAGAAAGCTCCCTTTTATATGAAACTAGGGCAAAATATTCTAAGGAGGCCTACATAGGATAATTAAATCATCATTTAAGCCTTTACCCCTAGGAGAGGACCTATATTAAATATAAATTAGGAATCAACCGATTTGGAACCTGAAACAGCCAACCCGGAAGCGGGAAGAGACTTTTTGTGAAGACTGATATCCCAGAAACCAAAAGTTCCCAAGATTTGGACCCTGTCCTAGGGTAGGGCCAAGGTTGACCCTGTCCTAGGAGGTCAACCCTGTCCCCAAATCCTAGGATCACAGGTCAGAGACCCAGAATGTAGAATTTAGGTCAGGAAATGGAGGGTAGAAAGGTAGGTCAGGGGGGGAACCATGTCAAGATTAGGAACCCATTCAGAGGCGCTTGTCATTACCCCAAACCACTCACTCAGAAGGCTAAACCAGTCTCCTATGGAAGTGCTTCCATTTTTTGACTATACAGTTATTACAAAAATTCATTTTATTAATATTCCCTCTAACCTAACCAATCTCAACTACCCAACCATGAGTTCAAACTCATCCCAACCTCTTCTCACATCCTAATTCTTCTTAATTATCTAATTAACCCTAACTAGTTTATCCCCCTCCACTCATTCTCTCTCCTCCCATCTCTATCTCCTTAATCACCCATCTTAAGCCTTGATCCTAATCCTATGCTACCCATAAGCTTGTCACATTCCTAAATTTGTGGTTAGGAATTCAACCCTCCCTCAAAGGTCAAAGTTCCCAAGCTTGACCTTAAACCCTCACCCATGCTTCTTAAACCCTCACCCATACCTCATTAATGCTTTCATAAATGAAGCATTAATGGCTCTTACATATTCTCTTCCACACTCCTCATTAATGATGCTTACATCCTCATTAATGACCTCCCTTCTATAGTCTTCTCCCCTTCCTCCATTTCTTCTATAAATTGGATGGATTTTGAGCACAAATGGCCCTAAATTTTGAAGAGTTGAAAGCATTCTTATGCTGCCCATATTTGAAGAATTGAAAGAGTAAACTTATGTTGCTCATATTTTAGGAAATCTTATATTGAATCTTAGCTTATTTCTCACTTGTATTTTTATAATCTTCATTCTTAGAGCTTAGGATGCATGTTTCTTGAGCATACTTCTTGTGATTTTGATCATATTTAAGCTTTATAGTTTCATTTAAATCTTTCATTCTAGGTTGTATATGTCACTGAAATATGCATAATCTGAGGGCTATGTTAGGTTTTTTTCTTGCAGGGCCTCTAAAATGCTTGGATATTTGAATAACTCTATGACTCCCAATGCCTTTGAAACTCTGACTCAAGCAAGACAAAACACTAATTGATGAGGTATTTTGATAACACTGGGGATACCTATTATCACCTCCTTCTTTTTTGAGATCCACTGACTCAGGCAGGTTTTACTTATGATTGATTACTGACTTGACAGTATCTTTATAGTGGATTTTGTTTATGTGTTGAATGCTCTGTTCCTATATGGATACATGAATGACAATGCAAATAACTATGATTATTTTGAGGAAGAGCTTAACAATCCAAATCATTATCCTAATGGTGACAGACAACAACATAATAAGGAATTTAATCTTTCTTTCCTTTTATAATTCTTATGAATTTAGGAGGAATACCCTATTTGATTTCTCTTTAAGAAATCAACAAACTTCAACAGTGGACTCTGTGAGTACAATTGATTTTAAATATATACTTTGAAGGTAACTGATTTTGAATAGTCTTAAATATTTTGGATGATGATGATTTCATTAAAACTGATGAATTCAAAGATTTCCTTAGATGACAAAAGAAGGAAGAGATCAGAGAGCAATTGAGAATAGCTGGTGAAGAAGCAGTGACAAATGAGGCTCTCTTAGCTCTACAAACATATGATCCTAAGACTAAAGACATCACTCCAGAGGAAGCCAGAAAATTAGTGTTGGAAAGTGGCATGTTTCTTGCTAAAGGCTGGGATTTAGCTTCAGCATTTATAATAAATCAAATAAGAAAACAACCAGATTTAAAAATGACCACTTAGATTCAAATGGGTGATATGATCAAGGGATTCGGATATAGTCTGAATTCCCAAGCATTTGGCATGTGAATTTTATGTCCTAAAGACTAGAAGCCTCAATTGTTGAATATTCAAGAGAGCATGGTAGGAAACCAAATGGTTTGGACAGTTCAAAACACAAGTGATCTGGAGATTTCCCAAATAATGACACACTAGGCACATTTGAATGAAGATAAGACAAAGCAGTTGTCTAAGAAATGTGGTGTTCTGATAGAGGAGGCTAGTGCCCTGGCTAAGGATAGAGAACTATGCCACATCAAGATTCATCAGCAAGATAAGGTAATTGCTGAATTGACTAAATAATTGTGTGAAAAGCCAGAAGTGTTATATGTACCTTTAGAACAGCCTCCACAAATAGAAGAAAATGTTGAAACATGGGAAGAAGTAAAAATAGATGATATGGCTAAGAAAGATAATGAGATTTCCATAAATGCATTGTTGAATATACTTCAACATAGGATTGATATTGTAAAAGATAAAACTAATATAATCCTAAATGCATATGACAAGTTACCTAATTTACATGTTGAGGTGATAGGGTACATCTCCATTTTGACTCCTTTTTTCACAACATGGTCTTCCAAGATACAACTATTTGAGAGGTTGGCTTCTTTATAGCCACATAGGTCAGATCTGCCAGAGATCGTGACAGAGGTAGAGGATGAGATCAAGAAAATAAATGTGACTTTACCTTTCTTTAAAGGTAAATTAAATCAAATAGAGGCAAATATGAGCTTGTTTGGATTGATTTTCAATAGATTTGTTCCTCCACTAAAGGGAGAAGATGATCAGATTAAGGCCTTGGAGGCCTGGAGAAATGAATTTGACAGCAGGCTGCCTAGTAAAGAGGCTTTTATTACAGATTCTTATCTTGATATGGAAGGTTTTAATAAGATTTTGGATGAGGCTTTTAAAGTAGAGACTGACATTAATAAATTCTTAGTTGATGTCAAAGGCATAACTGATGTCAAATGGGAAAGACAGAAAGCACAACTGCAGAGTATTCAGAGCTTCAATTGGCCTGTGGAGGAAGATGTGACAGCATGGGATTTGAAGACAAAACCAAAGAAAAAGAAGTCTATTGAAATAGAAGAAGAGGTCCTAGATGAAGAATAGAGAGCAACATTTGGTACCTGATCATTGAGCACAGGGAGGTTAGTAATCATAAAAGACAAGTGTAGGTTAGCCTAAAATGGCGGTCACTTGATCTCAATACAAATATCATATACTATCCTGAACACTATTAGACAAAGGTGCCAGAATTCATGTGAAGACAAAAGAAGATAAAATTTCATCCTTTATTCTTGTCTTACCACCGCTTGAACATTCTTGTTTTTTGTCTTTTCTATGTTTTTAGGGTTAGTTTCCTTAAACCATCTGAAGCTTATTGCATCCTTACCTTAAGGATTCCAAGATGGTTTAAAACCTATATATAGATCAAATGTAATAGTTTTGAGGAGAGATGGAATATATTGGCAAGCCAGACTTCTAGATTTCAGTCTGTGTTTTTTGAGCTTTTAGCCTTGATATGTATTGAAGCAAAAATTTATAAATAAAATACAGTGCAGCTTTATTCCATATTGTTATTGTCTCTTTATTTATTGAGTGTAATCTTTTATGTTTAATTTGTAAGGCATGTTAAGCATATTGGCTACAAGGTAGATATCTAATTATTTTCAAGTTTCTTCTAAGGGGAGAATTAAACTTTGTGAGTAGTTTCAAAGAGTATAGCAGTAATTGAGGATTTGATATAACATTGTGGGAGTGATAGGGTAATTTGTAAGGCACTTTACCTAAGTTGTATGTAGGTTGTAAGGCATCCTACAATGTTCTTATTTGTAATTGGTGACTCTGCTAGGGAGTCAAGTGATTAAAGATCATACCAGTTATAGTTGTCAAGATTTTAAGTATTCATTCATTCCTAGCTATTGTTGGGTGGCGACTCTAAAGAAAATCTCTGAGATTAGTAAAAATTTAGTAAATATCTTTCAGAATGAATACTAGGTCAAGAATGAAAAATAATCCTGAGAAGGTTTTAGATGGTGGAATCCCATCATCCTCAAGGATGGAAATGTCCTGGAGGAAGAAGAGAAACCAAGTTAGCATTGATGAAACTCCTCCAAGAGGTAAAGAAAGTAATACTAGGAGAGAGGTGAACAGCAATCAGCCTTCTCATGATGGAAATACTTCATAATATGAAGAAGCTACGGAGAGAGTATTAGAAACACCTACTATTACTTCTACTTTTAGTGAAAGAGAAGAAACAAATACATCTAGTTCAAATTCTTAAGAAGCTCCCTTTGATGAGCTTGCAAATGAAGAAATACTTATCATGAAATAGCTTGCCCTTACTCAACAAATGAAAAGGGAGAGAGAACTAAGAAAGAAAAAACATGAGCATAAGGATGTTGATAAGAGTAAAAGAAAATCCTTAAGACATCAAAATATAAAAGGTACAAAGAGATGTCAAAAGGACCAAGAAATATCACTTACTAATAAAGCTTCTAGTTCACACAAGGATAAAGGTAAGCAAAAAATGACTGAATACAGAAATCAAGAACCTGGGTTTTAGAAGCCTTTAACAGAATAAATGTCCAAGTTGGATATTGATTTGGAGAAATTAAGAATTGAAAAGGAGACCATGGAGAAAATGTTAGAAAAGGCACAAATGGAATTTGTAACAATTGAAATGAAGAAGAAAATAGATTTTTTGCAGTCTTCTATGTATTCTCACGTTGGGACAAAGAATACAACAGCGTCTAAAGCAAAATCCACTTCTTTTAAAGAGAATGATAGCTTTTAAAGAAAACCATTGCATACTGAAAGGTATAAATAGTTTAACTTCATTGGTATCCCTAGATATCCTAATGCATTCCCTAAAGATGTGGGTGATATAGGAGAAAAGCTCCCAAAGTTCACAGGTAATAATGTTATTTCTTATTAAACACATTTAAGAAAGTTTATTGATTTTGTTGATGATTTAAATATCATCCATGAGGATGTGTTAATGAAATTATGTGTTCAGTCTCTAGTAGAAGATGCTAGAGAATGGTTTAGGAGCCTTTCTAATGGATCTGTCATTTCCATGGATGAGTTAATTAAGTTATTTAAGGATCGGTATGGAGATAAAACAAATAAAGTCTTTTTGTTGAATGAGTTCAACAATATCAAAAAGAATTACAATGAAGAGGTCACTAAGTTTAATATCAGATTTCAAAGAGCTATGCACAAGTTATTTTAGAAGATAAGGTTGGATGAAGAGGTATGTTTAGCAACTTATTTAAATGCCTTTGATTCTAAAATGGGATATGCTCTTAGGGATAAAAATCCTAGAACTCTTACTGATGCTTATAAGATAGCAGTGAATATTGAAATGAATAGAAGAGTATCTGGTAAATTAAATAGGAGAGATGACTCAAGGTTTAGTAGGAGAAACCTAAAAGAACCAGAGTATAAGGAATATAGGGCTCCTCAGAACAATAGGCCTTCTTACAATAATACATATAATCCTCAAAATAGAATGCAAAATCATCCTTATGGAACTCAGTTTAAGGATGGGAAGCCTATTATCCCACATAGAAAGGAGAAGACTGATAACAGAACTCCATACCCTCTACATAAGAATGTTGTCCATTTCTGCAATGATGATCCCTAGTGTGAAGCTTGTGAAGCCCCACATAACCCTAATTTTTGTATTGTTTCCTTACATTTAATATTAAATGAAGAACAAGGAAATGAGGAGGGTGAAAAATGTGATCATAATATGACAAATACTTATTCATGTCATGATATAGATTCAGATAGTGAAACTAAAAATCATGATTCTTGTAGTTCACAAAGAAGGGTAGAAAGTCATCATCAACAAATTTTATCAGATAGTGAAGTAGAGGAAACTGATGACCATATAAGATGTTATACTCAAAACAATCAGGATCTTCCACTTATTAGAATAGCTTCAGATGAAGAGAAAGCTAGGATTACTACAGATTTAGTGAACAAGGCTAGAAGCAACTACCATTTAAGAAACAGAGTAGTGGGTGGTACAAGTAGTCAGCCATCAGGTGTCTTTATAAAAGAAAATAAAGTGGACACCAAATATATACAAAAAAAGGAAGGATCTGGGGAAAATGTAAATAAACATAAGGTCAAAATCATTACAAAAGCCTTAGAACCAAATGTTGTACAAGAAGGAGAATTTAAAAGGCAAGAAACAGGTACTCCTATTCTTAAGGCAGAAAGCAAAAAGTTAAAAGAACCAACTCTAAATGTACATATTGAGGAAAGTGACATTACTAATGACAAATCAAAGTCTTCAGATATGAAATATACTCCAGTAGACATGGGCCACTATTTGTCTGAAATGACAGTAAAGGTGCCACTTTTAGAAATGATGAGGGTTAAAGAACACAAGGAGAAGGTGTTGTCATTATTAAACAGTGTGCCCATAATAAAAGTCCAAATTCTAGAGAATGCTGGCAAGAAACCAATTAATAAAGGGAAGGAAGTTGAAGTATTAACATCAGATATTCCTCAAATTTTTTTGAATACAACTTCTTCCCCAAAAGTTGTTGACCCATTTTTTCTTTCACTAATAATTAATGGAAAGATGCTAAAAAATTGTATGATTGATTCAGGAGCATCTAATACTGTTATGCCAGTGGAAATCATGAGGTCAATGGGGCTACAGGTTGATACTCCTCATGGGAGATGTCAAGCAATGGACTCTAGAGAAGTCCCTATGATTGGAACCATTGAGGCTATGCCTTATAAATTAGCCATTTGTCCTGATGTGGTAATGACTATGAATGTTCATTTTGTTGATATACCACCACATTATGGCATGTTGCTGTCAAGAAAGTGGAGTGCTTCAATGGGAGGTAGTATACAAAGTGATTTATCATATGCTACTTTTAACATTGCTAGAGATAATGTTAAGGTGTCAAGGGAGGGTAGAACTCCACACATGATAGAAAGATTTGAAGACACTAACATTAATTTTTGCATTGATATGGATATGGAAAATTTTAGGATACAAAAGAGTGAACTTTATTATCAGAATGAAGAGGTTGATCCTCTAAATAAAGAGTTGATTGTACAAGGTGATGGATTGTGGAAAATGTATTTTGATGGGGCTTGCTCAAAGAAGGATCAGGGGCAAGTGTATTACTGGTATCTCCATTAGGTACAACTTTTAAGTATTCCTTTTTATTAGCCTTCCAATGTACAAATAATACTGCAGAATATGAGGCTTTGTTTTTAGGACTCGAAATTTCCATCAAACATGGGATTAAATGTTTAAAGGTTTATGGTGATTTTGAATTGGTGGTAGCTCAAGTTAGATCCAAATATGTAGTAAAAATGATAGATTAAAAATGTATAAGTATGCTATTTGGGATCAAATTGAAATGTTTGATGCCTTTGATATAAGCTGGATAGAAAGGTCAAAGAATATAATGGCTGATTTTTTAGCAAATGTTGCTCTAAAAAGTGATTATTTGACCTTACATGGGGTGCCAATACTGGAAGTTAAGACAAGACCAGTTGTTCTAGATAACATTTACAACTGGCAGGTTTTTCAAGATGACCAAGATATTTTGAGATTTATTCAATATCTAGACCATTATGAGAACCAAAGTATAGATTGTAATACTTTTCTAGAAAGCAATGATGGAAAAGACTATATTTTGGGAAATGTGGTTGTCCACTTAAGTTCTAATCAGATTCCTAGGGGTCTGGTTAAGCTCGAAGCATTGTTTAGTAGTCAACATAATGATTCAATAAAATTAAGCAATGCCAAGGTTGAGGATTTGGAGGAAGTAAATTTAGGATCTAAAAGTAGTCCTCAAGTTGTTTATATTGGAAAAGGTTTAGACTCTCATATAAGAACAAATTTGATCAAAATGTTGAGAAAATATAAACATGTCTTTGCTTGGACATATGAGGATTTGAAAGCATCTTTTTCAACATGAAATCCCACTAAAGTCAGATGTGAAACCATTTAGGCAAAAATAGAGGCTTATTAACCCCTTGTTGGCTCCTAAGATGCAGAAAGAATTGATGAAGTTAAAAGATGATGGGATAATCCAGCCAATCAGACATTCAACTTGGGTATCAAATTTGGTACCAGTCAGAAAGAAGAATGGTGATATCAAACTGTGTGTGGACTTCAGAAATTTAAATATTGCTTCATTGGAAGATAATTATTCCTTGCCTAATATGGAAGCAATGTTACACAAGGTGACCAGTTGTGAGTTGTTGTCTATGATGGATGGTTTCTCAGGATATAACCAGGTCTTAGTTAAAGAATTAGAACAGTACAAAACTGCATTTACCACTCCATGGGGAACCTATGTTTATATTAGAATGCCATTTGGACTGATAAATGCAGGAGCAACTTTTCAAAGGGCCATGGATGTTGCTTTCAAAGAATTCATTGATTTATTTATGGTCATTTATCAAGATGATTTAACTACATATTCTAAGAGAGCTGAGGATCATTGTGATCACCTAGGTAAGATTTTTAATAAAGCTTTAGAATATGGTGTTTCACTAAATCCCAAGAAATGTCATTTTGTAGTACAAGAGAGAAATTTGCTTGGACACATAGTGTCTAAGGAGGGGGTAGGAATAGACCCTGAGAGAGTGGAAGCAATTTAGAAAGTTATTGCTCCAAAGAACCTAAAAGGAGTACAATATTTCTTAGGAAAGATCAATTTTTTCAGAAGGTTTATAGCAAACTTTGCAGAGATTGTTAAACCTGTTGTAAAGTTGCTAAAGAAAGATACAAAATTTATTTGGAATGAAGAAGCCCAACAGGCATTTGAGAAAATAAAGAAAGTAGTACAAGAGGCTCCAGTTCTAAAATCTCCAGATTATAGTAAGCCCTTTTCTCTATTTTCATTTGCATCTTATCATACAATTGTTGTTGTTTTACTACAAAAGGATGAACAAGGATTTGAACATCCAATAGCTTTTAATAGTATATCTCTACAAGCTGCAGAACTTAATTATGAGATGATGGAAAAGCAGGCTTATGCTTTGGTAAAAGTTGTAAAGTCTTTTAGGGCATATTTGGTTTGTGCTCAGATACAAGCATATGTTCTTCACTCAGCAGTGAAAGATATTCTTACACAGTCAGAAGTTACTGGAAAGAGATGTAAGTGGATAACCAAAATTCAGGAATTTAACCTTGAGATCCATTTTACAAAGTTAGTAAGTGATAAGGGTCTGGAAAAACTCATGATAGAAGAAAACTTGGATTTAGTACAAAAAAATTATACAGAGATACATGATCAAACTGTTACAAGCATAGAAAGGAAACCATTTTATACTGATATTGTGTTTTTCCTGAAAAATGCCAAGTGTCCTGATCATATGACAGAAAATCAAAAAAGAAATCTGAAATTGCAAACCCAAAGATACACTTTGATTCAAGGAGACTTATATTGGAAGGATAAGAATGGTGTATTGTTATTATGTCTAGATAAATACCAAGCTGAAAAGGTTTTTAAGTGAAATGCATGCAGGAGAATGTGGAGGTCATTTTTCTGCTAAAACTACTGCCTGCAAGATTTTAAGGGCTGGGTACTATTGGCCCAATTTATTCAAAGATACCTATGAATATGTCAGAAAGTGTGAGCCTGGTCAAAGGTTCTCAAATAAGCTAAAAATTTTAGGAGCTTTATTATTAAACCCAGTAAGTACTGAAGCCCCTTTTACTATGTGGGGAATTGATTTCATTGGTGAATTTCAAGAGAAGTCTAGTGGAGGACACAGTTGGATACTTGTAGCCATAGATTATTTTACTAAATGGATTGAGGTCATTCCTACAAAAAAGGCAACAATCAGGGTCGTCACTGAATTTTTAATGGAAAATATTATGACTAGATTTGGTGTACCTTCTAAATTAGTAATGGATAATGCCATGAGTTTTAGATTAGAAGAAATGACAGATTTCTATGAGAAATATGGGATTACAATATCATATTCATTCCCATATCATCCACAGGCAAATGGACAAGCTAAGTCTATTAATAAAAGTATATTGAAAATATTGAAAAGAACTCTTGAGTAGAATAAAAGCGCATGACATACTAAATTAAAGCTAGTACTTTGGGCTGACAGAATAATAGTTAAAAGAGAAACTGATAAGTCTCCATTTGAGCTGGTATATGGATTACAGTCAAGAATGCCTATCAATAATTTGTTACCAGTATATTAGTTTATACAAGACAAATAGTTAGATGTTTCTGACACTATGCAAAATAGAATGATCCAGTTAGTAGAGTTAGATGAGACAAGAAGAAATAGCCAAAAAGAAAACATAAAGTTGCAACAGAAGATGAAATACCTATTTGACAAGAGGGCTACTGAAAGAAAATTCCAACCAAGCGACTTAGTTCTTCATTGGAATGCAAGAGAAGAAGATAAAGGAAAACAAAAAAAAATTGAGTCTTTATGGCTTGGACCATTTGTTGTATCACAGCTCGCTTTGGAAAAGATTCTTATCTATTAAAAAATATGAGTGGGGAAGATTTTGAGTTGCCTGTGCATGGGCAATTTCTCAAGCCCTTTTTCAACTAAGAACCACAGTTCATGCACAAGTAAGTATGTATCATACTATAAATACTTTCCTTCAATTATGTAAATACTATAAATAGTTTCCCTTCTATAATAGGTTAGTTGGAGTCCTCCTCAGTCTTTGATGTGGTCTGCAACAAGAGATTCTATGGTTCTTTGTCATAAACTATGTGTAGTCAATCCTCAAATAGAGCCACTGTTGGTTGTATTCCTAGTTCTGGTGTTTACCCTAAAAAATTTTGATATCTTCATGACTGAGAAATTCACAAAATCTAAAAATGTGTCCAAAGCTACAAGGTCCCTAAGAAAATTCCATATTTTTCGGTCAAAATGCAGAGAAATGGTAAAAAACCCTATCTTAGGTCTCATTATATGCAAAAGTGTTAAAAAACCCTAGATATGTTAATCTGGTTTATATTTTTGAGTTGCTTTTTGAAAAGCTTGAGTTATGAAATAAGTCATGTGCTTTTTAAGATTAGTCACCCAGTCTCCTAATGTTTAACAAATATTCCATTTTATAAGGAGACTTAGAGATTCACTTTGGTCGAGATGTCTCTAAAAGGAAAATAATATACCTTATAAGTCATGAGACATAGTGATAAGCCTTGGTCACAAAGTCTCTCAATGAAGAAAATATGATCTGGCAACATGGAGACAAATGGTTAAGTCATGGTGTCACACAGTATATCCTGCAGTTAGTAGATTATCACAAGACTTAGCAACTCCTTTAGTCATGGAGTCTCCAAATCATAACATGGTTAATGATGAGTTAAAAGGTTTCAGTCGCCATGTCTCCAGATAAAAGTTCAGTTAAGTAAAAGGTTTAGAGACTTGGCAACAAACTGCAAATTGAAATGAAATATATAGTGGTCGGGTAGTCACTAGTCAAAATTGATAAGTCAACATCCTTTCAGTGACTTGGAGACAAACAAGTAAAGATGAGACATGTGTACAAAATGAAAAATCAAAAAGTGTTAGTCGCTTGGTCTCCAAATGGAAAAATATCATTTGGCGATTAAGAGACTAAAAGATGTAAAGGTATGTATTTTATTATAGTCACGTGGTCTCCAGATGATTTAGGGTTTCAATAATGTATTCAGCGACTTAGCGGAGCCGTCAGATGCAGAATAAGATAAGATCAATGATAATCACTGAGTCTCTATAAAATTTGGACAGAGAAAAAATGTTCTCGCGACAATGAGATTAAGCTTTAGTCATGTAGTCTGTAAATTGACTTTAAAATGAAATGATAAAATAAAGTTTCATAAGCCTTGTCGCTAAGTCTCCAAAGGAAATATTAAAGAGCACTTTTATTCAGCAATTAAGCGACTAAGAGTTTTTGCGAGGTCTCGTAAAGGAGAAGAAGCATTCAGAGACTTAGTGATCAAAGTTTAATAGATGAAAAAGTAACCATAGTCATGGGATCTCTAAATAAACTCAGAGTTAGGCTATTCTTCTTGTGACTTGGATTCTTTTAGTCGTGTTATTGCCAGGACTAAACCATAGTTAAGCTGAGGTGAAGAGAATCACGTAGTCACCAGATCTCTAGAAGAAATTATAGTTAAGAGATTTGATCAGCGACAAGGAGATAAAGCATAGTCACTAGGTCACCAGATATGAAAAGTGATAGTAAATGGTAGTTGCTGACATGAAAATATAGAGATTTATTGACCAATAGGAATGAAGAGGATTAATGACTGTGTGAAAAAGGTAGCTGAGATGTTCGATAAAGAGCTAATCATATCAAAATGTGATTTTTGTTCAAATTTTATAAGGGTTTTTATGAAAAGTACTCATTTGAATTTGATTTCTTGTCCCATTCATGAGCTACGGCTAGGATTTCAATTAATACCACAGCATGTAAAATTGAAGGTGGAATTGATTGATTCTTCAATGATGAGCTAAGTACTTTGTAAAATTACCATAAAGGGATGATCTTAGGTTTATTTTCATTCATCATGTATCCAAAATTTTAGAGCGGAAAATTTTCTAGGTTTTCTGTGTCTAAGAAGAAAGAATTGTTAATTCAGTAAAGTTTTTATCAATTTTAGGGTGATTATTCAGTTTTTAGAATTCTTGAATTGTCTTTAGTGCACAGAGAAGGGTAAGGTGTCCTTGGAGAATATTTGTTCCAATATCGGTGAAAAGGAAGTGGAGAACAAAACAAAATGAGTAAAGTAGTTAGTGTGGCATCTACCAGTGGGAAGAGCGATGATGTGGATGAAGATGCTAAGGGAAAGAGGAATTTCTCTAATGATTTTTTGAAGTTGTTACCTGGATCTACACAAAAAAGAGGGCAAATGCCAACATATTGGCAAATGAGTACTGCAATATCAGAGATGCCCAGACACCAGGGTCTACAGGTTTTTCTCTTTATAATTACTTTTATAAGAATTTTGATAAGGCCATACCGATATCAAAGCCTTGGACTAGTGGTTTGGCTAGGTTAATTTTTCCTGATGTTTTCGTAGATGTAGACTTGTTTCTAGGTCTAGCAAACCACTATGACTCCTTGTCAAGGATAATTAAAAAGAATGATGGTACTGCATTGTTAATTTTGAATAGGAATTCTTTTATGCAAGCCTTCGGCTTGTATAGTACTATGTCTACTCAAATTAACCTCACAAAGCAGGAGGAAAGATATAGGTTACAGCCTGGGATTGCTAGGAATCAATTACAGAAACATATCCTTAAAGAGGTTAGAAATCATATTGTCCCTTTACCAAGAACTGCACCTTATTATTTCAAGGATTTACATTTTTATATCAAATACATTGCATATGCTTTGTGTAAGGTGTTGGGTAGGGATGGAGGCGCTGAGAAGATAAATGCTGGGATTTTGATGATGGTTTTGGATTTACAAGATGTGCATTCCAGCACCAGCTATGACTACATTCAATACACCATTGACAGGATGCATGAAGGGTTTGTGGCCATACAGAAGAAGGATAAAGATCCTAAATTTTTACACTATTCTATTCTGATGCATCTTTTATTGCATTTTAATTATGGCATCATGGATGTAAACAATTTAAAACCCCAAAGAATTTTTCATGACCTGCCTAATCTTGTCCAATTTTAGATTAAGATATGGAATTTCACTTCCAAGGACTGTGATTTCTGCAAATTTGAGAACTGGATTGTTTACCCTTTAATGCAGAGCTTGGGTGTCAACAAAACTAGACTTCCAGTGAAGGTGTTACAACTGTTGAGACCATGTGAGTTTGTTGACAAGTGGGAAGGTGACCACAATTGGGGAGACTTATTTTTAGAGGAGAATTTCACTATGATTAGAGTGTATGGATGCACACATCCTTCCCATGTCCTACCATATCATGTGCCATCAAGAGTTGTAGCAATGGAATTTCTTTGGCAACTTTTGTTAACTGATAATGAACATTTTGCACCACATAGGAAGGGGACATTAACCCCTAGGCAGTTCAAGATCTTTCAATTTATCATTGGCAAAGGTGCTATTGATTTAGTGAGTAAATGGTTGGAAAGTTGTAAGATGGGAGCAGCACTGTATAGATATATAGATCTAGAAGGATTCATCACAGGAGCTAAGAAACTCCTAACTCCTACCATACCAAATACATATGTGCATGGTGATTGTGTGGAAGAGGATGCAACTAGGAATATAATTGATGAAGGAGAAGTGAGGGATAGAAGAGAAAAAATCCAAGAGCTATTGAATTTAGAAAAATAGATAAAAATAAATGGACTAGAATTTGGAGGATTTTACCCTGATTTACCATATTTTAATAAAATCAAAGCTATGTTGGACAACTTTTACACACTCTATGAACAGTTGGATAGAGTCCTAGATGTAAAAAAGGGAGGACGAGAACCTGAATATTCAGGGTCTGAATATGAAAGTGAGAGTGAAGAATAATATATTATTCCATCCCATATGGATCAACCACAACAAAATGTTGCAGAAGTAGTTCAGGTACAAGGGGAATAGGGACATATTATAGACTTGACTAAAGTTTCTCAGCCTGATGATATAGATGAGCCTGCTTTCAAGAGGCAAAAAGTTAATCTTGGTCAGACATCTCATGATAAGACTTACATGAGAAAGGAGAGGAAAAAAGATAAAGTAAGTGCTCTGGTTCTAGGTAACAGAGTGTATGATCATAATTTAAGAAAGGAAATTAGAAAAGGAAAGAAAATGCAGCAAGAGGTAGAAGAAAACATAGAGTTGCCCCTTAGAACATGTATAGATGAGAGATTGATCCATCAGCAGCAGTTCTTGGAAGATGATAATTTCATTAAAATTGATGAATTCAAAGATTTCCTTAGATGGTGAAAGAAGGAAGAGATCAGAGAGAAATTGAGAATAGCTGGTGAAGAAGCAGTGACAAATGAGGCTCTCTTAGCTCTAAAAACATATGATCTTGAGACTGAAGATGTCACTCTTGAGGAAGCCAAAAAATTAGTGTTGGAAAGTGGCATGTTGCTTGCTGAAGGCTGGGATTTAGCCTCAACATTTATAATAAAGCAAATAAGAAAACAACCAGATTTAAAAATGACCACTGAGATTCAAATGGGTGATATGATCAAGGGATTCGGATATAGTCTAAATTCCTAAGCATTTTCCATGTGGAGTTTATGTCCTAAAGACCAGAAGCCTCAATTGTTGAATATTCAAGAGAGCATGGTAGGAAACCAAATGGTTTGGACAGTTCAAAACATAGGTGATCTAGAGATTTCCCAAATAATGACACACTGGGCACATTTGAATGAAGATAAGACAAAGCAATTGTCTGAGAAATGTGGTGTTCTGATAGAGGAGGCTAGTGCCCTAGGTAAGGATAGAGAACTATGCCACATCAAGATTCATCAGCAAGATAAGGTAATTGTTGAATTGACTAAACAATTGTGTGAAAATCTAGAAGTGGTATATGTACCTTCAGAACAACCTCCACAAATAGAAGAAAAGGTTGAAATAGGGGAAGAAGTAAAAACAGATGATATGGCTAAGAAAGATAATGAGATTTTCATAAATGCATTGTTGAATATACTTCAACATAGGATTGATATCTTAAAAGATAAAACTGATATAATCCTAAATGCATATGACAATTTACCTACTTTACATGTTGAGGTGATAGGGTACATCTCCATTTTGACTCCTTTTTTCACAACATGGTCTTCCAGGATACAACTATTTGAGAGGTTGGCTTCTTTACATCCACATAGGCTAGATCTGCTAGAGATTATGACAGAGGTAGAGGATGAGATCAAGAAAATAAATGTGACTTTACCTTTCTTTAAAGGTAAATTAATTTGGATAGAGGCAAACATGAGCTTTTTTGGATCGAGTTTCAATAGATTTGTTCCTCCACTAAAGGGAGAAGATGATCAAATTAAGGCCTTGGAGGCCTGGAGAAATGAATTTGATAGAAAACTACATAGTAAAGAGGCATTTATTATAGATTCTGATCTTGATATGGAAGGTTTTAATAAGATTTTGGATGAGGCTTTTAAATCAGAGACTGACATTAATAAATTCTTAGTTGATGTCAAAGGCATAACTGATGTCAGATGGGAAAGATAGAAAGCACAACTGTAGAGTATTCAAAGCTTCAATTTGCCTGCAAAGGAAGATGTGATGGCATGGGATTTGAAGACAAAACCAAAGAAAAAGAAGCCTATTGAAATAGAAGAAGAGGTCCTGGATGAAGAATAGAGAGGAACATTTGGCACCTAATCATTGAGCATAGGGAGGTTAGTAATCATAAAAGACAAGTGTAGGTTAGCCTGAAATGGTGGTCACTAGATCTCAATAAAAATATCAGATACTATCCTGAACACTATTAGTCAAAGGTGCCAGAATTCATGTGAAGACAAAAGAAGATCAAATTTCATCCTTTATTCTTGTCTTCCCACTGCTTGAACATTCTTGTTTTTTGTCTTTTCTATGTTTTTAGGGTTAGGTTCCTTAAACCATCTGAAGCTTGTTGCATCCTTACCTTAAGGATTCCAAGATGGTTTACGACCTATATATAGATCAAATGTAATAGTTTTGAGGAGAGATGGAATATATTGGCAAGCCAGACTTCTAGATTTCAGACTGTGTTTTTTGAGCTTTTAGCCTTGATATGTACTGAAGCAGAAATTTATAAATAAAATACAATGCAGCTTTATTCCATATTGTTATTGTCTCTTTATTTACTATGTGTACTCTTTTATGTTTGATTTGTAAGTCATGTTAATATTGGCTATAAGGTAGCTATCTAGTTATTTGCAAGTTTCTTCTAAGGGGAGAATTAAACTTTGTGAGTAATTTCAGAGAGTACAGTAGTAATTGAGGATTTGATATAACATTGTGGGAGTGACAGGGTAATTTGTAAGGCACTTTACCTGAGTTGTATGTAGGTTTTAAGGAATCCTATAGTGTTCTTATTTGTTTATCTCTGTGGATTTATATCTTTTGACTCTATAGCCCAAGGATAGGCACTGGTCTAGAACTAGTTTGGTGATCCATCATCATCCAAAATATTTAAAACTATTCAAAATCAATTACTTTCAGAGCATCTATTTAAAACCAATTGTATTCACAAAGATTACAGTTAGAGTTTGTTGATTTCTTAAAGAGAAAATCAAATAGGTTGTTCCTCCTAAATTCATAAGAATTGTAAAAGGAAAGAAAGATGAAAATCCTTATTATGTTGTTGTCTGTAGTCATTAAGATAATAATTTGGATTGTTAAGTTCTTCCTCAGAATAATCATAGTTATTTGCATTGTCATTTATGTATCCATATAGGAATAGAGCATTCAGCACATAAACAAAATCCACTCTAAAGATACTGTCAAGTTAGTAATCAATCATAGGTAAAACCTACCTGAGTCAATGGATCTCAAAAAAGAAGGAGGTGATAATAGGTATCCCTAGTGTTATCAAAATACCTCATCAATTAGTGTTTTATCTTGCTTGAGTCAGAGTTTCAAAGGCATTGGGAGTCATAGAGTTATTCAAGTATCCAAGCATTTTAGAGGCCCTGCAAGAAAAAACCCTAACAGGCTATTATGTCATTTTTCATACTCCTAGATAGGAAGAAATAGGTCAATTTTAGTGACTGCTATGCTTGCTAATTCTTTGTTTTCACTAATGCAATGATCTATTGAAGTGTTTTGTTATTATTAACAAGTGCATTAAATCACACACACATCTCTGGCACCCACCATGGGGAAAGATTGCTCAAATTTTCACCAAATTCTTCTCTCTATCCTTAACATTTTTAAATTTTGCAGGCAGTTTATTGTTTCTGGTTAATTAGCTATCATTTTCGGAAGTGACCTATTGTCTACGGGAAATCTTCCATCGTCTCCAAGAATTTGGATATCGTATGATGCCTCAATCACATCATTTCTAGAAGGTAAAAATTTGTCTTTAAAGCGTCTTTGGTAACCTTTTTTCATTTTTGTTACGTTTTATTGTTTCATGTAAATGGGTTATCATTTTGGGTAAAGGTTATCATTTGGGGTCAAAGTTTTATCATTTCTAGGGATTATCATTTTGGGTCTCTGAATTATTGTCTAGATTCTAGAGAGAAAAATACAGAGTCCTTTCATTGACAAATTTGATTTCTAACTTGCTAACTTGGTTGTTTTCCTAATTGTGATCATATTTTAAGAGGCCTAACATGTTTTGCAAGTGTTTGAATAGATTAAATTGATTTCTTTGTTAAAAATTTTAAACATTTAACACATTTTCTAATCATTTTTTAAATCAATTAGATAAGTATGCTCTTTTCTTCCAAGGAAAATCAAAAAATCAAAAGTTGGTTTAAAACTTGAAAAGAATTTGGGGTAAATGGATAAAGAAAATTCACTTTTCTAAAGTTGGATAGTAACTGAACAATCAAAGCATTAAAATCTTGTGGTAAATGAACAAGTTCAAACGTCTAATTCTTTTGGGATAGTAATTGAACAAGAAAATCACTAATTTTGTGGGATAATTGAACAAGTTACATCGTATAATTCCCTTTGGATCAGAAATTGGACAAACACAAATCATTTAACATTCTGGTTAATTGAACAAGAAAACTTCATTGTCTAATTTTGGGACAGTAATTGAACAAGCAAATCACCTAAATTTAGGGAAACTGAACAAAACAAACTTTTCTTTCAAGTATTTCTGCTTTCATTAAACTTAGGATCTTTGCTTGAAGTGTTTTGGGAGAAAATGACATGGACTAGGAGAGTATGCTCTTCTTCTTTCAAAGAATCAGAAATCTAGAAATCCTAAGCTCGCCAATCCTTTGTATGTTTATTAAACAATAAAGGGCTTGTTGGTTGAGGAAAAAATCTCCCGGGAATAACCCAAGTGAGGATAGGTTTTACGCCAACCCTTCCAACTTACTATAAATAATTGCTTCCTCGTAGGCCAAAGCCTCAGAAGATGGAATCAGTTTTATTCTCAGAATTTTGACATAATTCCTTGAACATGCTTGATTATGTGTAGAGCGGAGCCGCTTGAATTTTTCTTGCTAGACTACACCTATTTGAGTACTCATAGGGCTAAATGCCTCAATTTTTCCTTGTGCAATTCTATGGGAGATGGTTTTGAATAGATTACCCCATCATAAACAACAAACTTTGTAGTCAAACTACCTGATTCATCCCTGAAAGGGTGATAATCCTTGTGCAAGGAAAAAATTAATTGCCCCAAGACACTCGTCATATCGTGCCCTCACTTGCATTTGGAGTTGGCTAATATGGCATCATGACTGGAGCCATTGCGTGCTTGGTGATGGTCATATTCTAATTAGCATTTGAGTGTGTACCAAAGTCAACAAGCAAGGATTTTCATCCTCTACTTAGAAAATAGGGCATAAGGATTTGTTTGTTCTCCTTTAACAATGAAATGGTGATTGATGTGACTGAAAATCATTAAAAAGATAATATCTTCAAAACAAGCAACAAAATTCAATCCTTGGTCTACATGTGTTTTTTTTACTCACTGGAAAATCTAAGAATGCAATCGTCGATCAAACAAACTTCATGCACTTCCAAGACAAAATTGACAAAACTGACAAAATTTGACAGTAGGCACGTGCAGATTTGTTTCTCAAAAAACTTTAGTAAAATTGGATTCCCTTTTGGCTCTTTAGTCTGTCCCTATTTATTTTTCTGGTCTCACTGTACTGTATCAAAAGCTCTTTTTTCAGACATCTACCTTGCATGTCCTGTCGGACTCTTACAATCTATCTCAATACATGTGGTCTATTCACTTTTCAAAACAACTTGATTCCTAGCTCAATAACATGGCATTCTAACCCTTTGACGCTGGAATCATTTACATCCACCAAAACACAAATGATACTTCTACCTAGACACACTCACTTGAATGATTTGATACTCTACTTGACACTATTGAGAAACTTTGACAAAGTTGAGATACAAATACATGGTTAACACAAGATGCAACAAGTACACTTCTAAGGAATCGAGAGTACCTCCAAGATCACTACACTTTCAACAAGGAGAAACATCTTGCAGTTCCATGTTCGATTTAGACTTCCTAGAAATGGAAAGACCCACTCACGAATGGAGTGAGGCTTTTGAGGAATATGACAATGATGAAAACCAAAGACGTGAAGAGAGTGATGGTGAAGAAGAAAAAAATATTGACCATCCTTTTTTTGGTTCAGACAGTGAAAAATACATCACTGAAGAAGAATACAATAAACTCAAACAAAGTAAGAAATTCCAAAAAAAATTGGAAAAGATAATTGGTGAAGATAAAGAGAAGTACTTTCTCCATCTAGCATCCACTGACGTAAAATTGCCTAAAGATTATGATGTTGAACAACTAAAGGAAAAAGAGGTGTCAACTCCTATCTCTATTATCACCAAACAACTAACATTGATGCAAACTGAGCTTGCAAATCTCAAACAGGAAAAGGATAAACCCAAGACAAAATACTCTTTGGACTCCATTTGTCCATTTCCTTTTGACAAGAGTATTAATATGGTTATGTTTCCTCCCAACATGGCAAGGCCAAAATATGACAAATATACGGGAGAAATTGATCCACACGACCACGTAAGAGATTTTTGTACTCTAATCATAGAGTACATGCATGAACCTACATACCTAATGAGGCTCTTTCCCGGAAACCTAGGTGGAAACAAAATGGAGTGGTTCTCAAAGCTTACACCTAAGGTAAAAAAATTTGAGGAGTTAATTCAATGATTTATCCAGCATTACTCCTATAATATACAGCATGATGTGACTATGATGGATCTATGTAACACTAAGCAAAGAACTAGTGAATCCTTTACACACTTTCTACAAAGGTGGAGGAGAATCTTTGCAAGGTATTCAAGAGCTATTCCTGAATCAAAAAAGATGGAAATCTTTATTAATAACTTGATACCTGAATTGAACTATGCATTGAAAATGCAAGATTACCCTAGCTTTGACAGAATGACCAAGAATGTCATCTGTATCAAAGAAGTCATGGTTAAAAAGGGGGAAATCACTCTCCAAAGTGATAACAAAACTACCAACTCCAACAAAAAGCCTAAATGGTGGAAACAAAACAAAAATGTTGTTAATGATGGAGTGGTAGATGTGTCTAATTCTAATCCTAAACCAACAGTGTTCAATATGACTAATAGCATGCAAGCAAGTAAAGATGCCAAGGTGAAAACCTCCGTCCCTAAAGAAAACAATGAGAACTAAAAGGGTCGACCATGGACTTCCAAACCTCAAAGAACATTCACTCCTTTGGGAGAACCTCTTGAGACCATTTTAAAGATACTATTGAACTACAAAGTTCTCTCAATCCTAGATTCAAAACCATGGGAACCGGAAGTCAAACCAAGGTGGTGGGATGACAATTCTTATTGTGTCTTTCACAAAAACAAGGGCCATAAGACTAATAACTGTCTTAAACTCAAACATGTTATCCAAGACCTTACTGAAGGAGGCAAGATCAAAGTGGAGGGGCACACCACTAATGAAGACCATATAGCATTTAACAAGCCATTCCCTAATTATGAGAAAGGGGAAGCATCTAAAGGAAAAGGAAATGAAGTAAACTATGCCTACTCTAATAATAATAATGTGATCAACATGCTAGACATTAAAACTGAATCAATTAATGTGGTCACTATCAAAGGTGTTCAAGACACATCTTCCCAATTAAATCCAGTAACCCGAAGTCAAGCACAAGTCACAATCAAAGGGGCTAATTCCTCATAAAAACCATAAACAACTTCTAAGGTACCCATTGTCACTATTCCTAAACCAACAGCAGCAAAACAAATGGTTACCATTCCTGTAGCAAAGTATAACTTGGTAGATCAATTACAACGAACCTCTACTCAAATTTCCATTTTTGAGCTACTTAAAATCTCCTCAATGCATAGGGAAATTCTTGAACAAGCCCTGCATATAGTAAATGTGCCAAAGGACCTAGATATAGACAAATTCCAAGCAATGGTTAATCACATCTCAGTGCCACATTACCTCTCTTTTTCTAAAGAAGATGATAAATTATTGACACATCTGCATAATCAACCCCTTCATATTGAAGTCCTCATTCATAAATCTCGTGTTAAACGTGTATTGATATATGGAGGCATAGGGTTGAATATTTGTACCCTTAATCTAATCAGGAAACTGGGTCTCTCAGAACAAACCATTGATTCAAGAAGCAAAATCACTATCAAAGCTTATTATGAAGAAGAAAGATCCTCTAAAGGTCTCATTGTTCCACCCATCAAAATCAGATCAGTTGAAAGAAATGTCATATGTCAAGTTTTGAATCTACCCTTGGCTTACAACATACTGTTAGGGAGACCTTGGATCCATGAAATGCAAGCAGTACCATCTACTTACCACCAGTGTATCAAATTCCCACATAATGGGGTGGAAGTAACAATTCCTGTAGATGCCAATTATACTTGCAACAATATTAAGGCAGGTAGTATGGTCCTACATAACAAGGAGGATCTAAAAGAAATTTTACCTGAGACTACCAAAGACATGGTTATGAAAGGTTTTGAAAAGACCTTAAAACTTGAAGAAACTAGTATGGGAGAATACAAGTTGGACATGACCCCATCATTGACAAAACTTCTAGTGTCACCAAGATCCTGTGGGAAACCTTCACTATCTTTCACACCCGCTACATCTAAAAAGCCAAAAATTCACAAAGCAACTGGTATGGTTAAAGCATCTACCTCCCAAGTGGATGATAGTGAAGAACAAGCAGTCTTGGCCTGGATTTACCAAGGGGAACCCAAGGAAACAGAGGTAAAACATGTGGAAATATCCCCAAAAATGTATGGTAAAGGATATGACCTTCTCAAACAAATGGGATATAAAGGAAAAGGACCTTTAGGTGACAAAGGAAAAGGACTTATCGAACCTGTACACATGGAATTCAGGGATACCAAAGATAAAATAGGGATAGGTTTCAATATTAAATCTGAAAACCTTTCTTCAAGGGCTAGTCTGATCTCTAACGACGAAAGTGATAAAGAAGAAGAAATAGAACCAGAATAATGGACCTATGAGAGATTATTACATATTGGTACATCAAATCTTGAATATCAAGGAGAACAATATATACCAATATTTGAAGTACCACAAGACACTCATATCCCTTTGTTAACACAAGCTACTATTCAAGAGGTAGAAGAAACAATAGAAGACACTCTAGAGGTGCCATTAATGGAAATAGCTACTGAACACACACCCCAACAATAGGATTCACATCCTAACTAGGGGTAGTTGGTGACAATCACACATGTCCTATATTTACCACACTTTGATCTACAAGTGGCTAATAGAGTACATTAGGTAACTATTATTGAATTCTTGAATAGGTCTGATGATGAAATCACAAACTCCCATGATTATGAGTGGGATGATCTATCTATTTCCATAGGGGATATTGAAATAAATGTAATTCACATATTTGCAGCTCCATCAAAATACAGAGAGCATTCTAACACTACTCCTAACAGTTTTGATATTCCCAAAGCTGAGGAGGTATTCCTTCCCCGACTCATTGATGAACAAACTGATATTTTCCTAGACCTAGAAGAAATTCAGAGGCTACAAGCTAGGAGCCTCCTTCTACGGAGAGATGGAGATGAAATTTCCACTGATGAGTCACTAGAGTTAGTCCACATATAACTAAAAATGACTTTGATAATGACGATTCAACTCATATTGATCTAAACATTGCAGAAATAGACTTAACAAAACATGTCATGTCAGTTAATAGTCTTGACGCTAACGCAATGTTGTCCTTCCCAAAATCTGACTCCTTGTCTTTTAAACCTAGACCTAATTTATTGGACTAATATGGATCCTACTCCTATCCTAGACTTCCCTAATGACTACACTTTGGCTTGCTATCTAAATGCTTGTGAACCTTACCCTTCTTCCACCAATGCAAGGAGTGTGAACATGTCATAGGAGGATATCAAGTTTCTTAGTCACAAATTGAAAAATAAAAAGAAAAAAAGAACTGACGGTGAAAACCATGTTGTGGCAGTGTCAAATTCTAAAAAATTAAAAACAAAACACATATCTAATGCCGAAAACCTCTCAAAGGCACCAAAAGATGAGATTCTTGATATCCTCCATGAGCACTTTCAAGAAAGATCTTTTGTTTTGATAGAACCAATAGAACCAGTTAACTTGGGCATAGCTGAAGTCCCTCAAATTGTTCACCTAGCACAATATTTGTCAGATGAGGAAAAGGCACAATTCACTGAGTTCCTGAAAGAGAAAAAGATCAAATTTGCATGGTCTTACATAGATATGCCTAGGTTGGATCCTGAATTGATAATGCACCATTTATCTATAGCTCCTGGGATCAAACCCTAGAAACAAAAACTAAGAAAGATGCATCCTCATGTTGCATTACTACTAAAAGAAGAGCTAGAAACTTTATTGAAAGCTGGATTCATCAGAGTCATCGCTTACGTAGGATGGATTTCTAATGTGGTCCCAATATCTAAATCTGATAAATCTATCAAGATCTGTACAGACTTCAGGGACTTAAACAAGGCATGTCCTAAAGATGATTTTCCACTACCTAATATTGATATGATCATAGATCTAACAGTAGTCTATCAAATGTACTCATTAATGGATGGTTTCTCAGGCTATAACCAGATTAAAATTGCTCCTGAAGATCAAGAGAAGACCACATTTACATGTGCATGGGGAACATTTTTCTAGAACATTATTCTATTTGGGTTAAAGAATGTAGGTGATACATACCAAAGAGCTATGACCACTATATTCCATGATATGATGCATAAAAATATGGAGGATTACGTGGATGATACCTTAGCTAAATTGAAAGAAAGGAATACCCATATTGAATACTTGTGGAAGATTTTGGATCGTATGGAGCAATTTCAACTCAGGCTCAATCCCAAGAAATGTGCCTTTGGGGTTCAATCAGGAAAACTTTTAGGATTTATTATCTCAGCAAAAGGAATAGAGGTAGATCCTGAAAAATTCAAAGCTATACTCGAAATGACTCATCCATGCAACATTAGTCAAATGAGGACATTACAAGGGAGACTCCAGTCAATCAAGAGGTTCATGTCACAACTTGTAGAAAGAGCACAACCCTTTACCAAATTTCTACATAATGGTGTCACCTTCAAATGGGATGAACATTGTGAAGCCAACTTCAGAGAATTAAAAGAGTACCTAGCTACTCCTCCTATTCTTATGGCACCCATCCATGGAAATCCATTACTCCTATATTTTAGCTATAGCTACATCACTGGGAGTATTTATGTCACAAGAGGATGATACTAAAAAGGAGAGAGAAATATACTACATCAGTAGAACCCTAGTATCCTATGAACTCAATTAGAGCATTATTGAGAAAGCTTTCTTAGCAGTTGTCTTTGCATCACAAAAATTAAGACATTATATGCTATCACATACAGTAAGGCTCATTGCAAATATAGATCCTTTGAAGTACCTCCTAAGAAAAACAACATTAATAGGAAGTCTGGATCATTCTAACTGAATTTGACATTGAGTACATAAATAGAAGGGTTATTAAAGGACAAGTCCTCGCAGATCAATTAGCTGATTCACCACTCCTTGATGATGAATTTTTAAGAATTGAGTTTCATGATGAAACAATTATACATCTAACTAAGTATCCATGAAAAATTTACTTTGATGGTTCTTTCATGCAACAAGGCTCTGGAGCGAGGGTTCTATTCATAACTCCTCAAGGCTACAAAATACCCAAGTCCTACAAATTGATGTTTCTGTGCACAAATAACATTTCTAAATATGAAGCATTGGTAAATGATCTTAAACTTTCTATGGAATGGAAGATTGTAGAGTTACATGTGTATGGTGACTCCCAGCTCATTATCGATCAAGTAAATGGAGATTATCAGATGAAAGATGAGAATTTGATGCCCTACAAGCAACTGGTTGATGACCTAAAGAAATACTTTGTCTTCGTCACATTCCAGCAAGTACCCAAAATAGAGAATAAAGTTGTAGATGCTATGGCTACACTAGCATCCATGTTACAATTAGAGGAACGTCAATTCTGCTATGACTTCTTGGTGGAAGAATTATCCTATCCAGTATTTGATACACTTGAATACCAAGTAATTTGTGCTTTGAACACCCAAGACCAATCTCAATATACTAATATCATTGCTTACCTAACTGACCAAACTATTCCCAATGATCTATCCAGAAATTAAAAAAGAGCCTTGATTAGGACAACATCACGTTATGTCCTCATTACTAATAACTTATATAGATGAGGTCTTGATGGTACACTTCTTAGGTGTTTAGAGCATGAAGAGTAGGATCGTGCATTAAAAGAAGTCCACGAAGGTGTATGTGGATCACATTCAAATAGATTTTCATTAGCCGAGAAACTTCTCAAAGTAGGCTATTACTGGCCTACAATGGAAAAAGATGCTATTCAATTTTCCAAAACATGTCATAAATGCCAAACACATGGAAATCTTATCCATGCTCCTGCCAGAGAACTCATACCATTGATAACACATTGGGCATTTTAGAAATGGGCCTTTGATCTGGTTGGACAAATATATCCTAATTATTCAAGTGGACACAAGTACATCATTATAGCCACTGAGTATTTCACAAATTGGGTCAAAGCCATGTCACTGATCAAAGCCACTGGCAAATAGGTGGCTATGTTCATCTTGAACTACATTATCTTTAGATATGGGATACCCTCTTCAATTGTAACAGACAATGGGGGCCAATTTAAAAACCAAGACATCAAAGACCTTTGCGCACAGTTTCACATTACTCAACATTGCTCCTCTATCTATTATCCTCAAGGTAATGGACAGGCTGAGGCATCTAACAAGAATATTCTCAATATCCTACATAGAACTGTGAGTAAGTCTAGCAGAGACTAGCATCTACAATTAAATCTAGCATTTTGGGCCTACAGAACAAGCATCAGAACACCAACTGGAGCCATGCCATTTGCCCTGGTCTATGGCACTGAAGTAGTACTACCTATTGAGGTTGAAATCCCATCTTTGTGGGTATCTTTACAAGGTCTTGTTACTGATGAACAATACTGCATCGATAGGGTGAATGCACTAGAATTACTTGACGAGCGTAAGAAATAGCCGTTTGATCATCTGAAAGTGTACCAAAAATGAATTTCAAAAGGGTACAATAAAAAGGTCAAACCACGACACTTTCAAGTGGGGGATCTAGTTTTGAAAGAGAATCCTAAAAACTAGCCTAACAAAGAGAAAAAAGGAAAGTTTGATCCTAACTGGTTGGGACCCTATGTCATTACTACAACTTTTGGGACTAGAGCCTATCATCTCACTACACCTAAGGGAGATGTCCTTTTGGATCCTATTAATACTCTACATTTGAAGTAGTTCTACGTTTAATGTTTGGCTAGCAGAGTCTATGGAGTGAAAATTTTAGAAAATACCAAAAAAATTAGAAAATTGATCTTGAAGAAATTCAAAAACAGTGGAAAACATCCTAAAGAAAGGTATCCTTGGTGAAAACCTGGCAAACAAGTGCCTTGATACTATGAAAACATTCAAAAAAGCAAAAATAGCAAAAAAATTGAAAAAGAGAAAAGTACCTTGATGAAAACCTAGTAAACAGGCATCTTGGTAGCAAAAAGAAGAAGCTTTTTCGAGTGGTGAAAACCTAGCAAACAGGTGTCATTCAAACTCTATGCTCTATATATCAATGCACTGGCAACACTACATCTTTGTATCTTACACCTGTACTATTTGATGACTTTGATTCCTTACACGTGTCTTATCCTTGCTTGGGATTTGTCTGTGTTTGTGTCTTAGGAATAGTCATACTGCACTGGGGGAATCTTTTCTAGCATGGTTAGTTCACATCTGAGCATCTTGTCTAGGATGGTTCACCTCTCCAAAATGGTAACAAACATCACACTAGTGTTTCTCAAAACACTTGACATACAGGAACTTAAAATAGACTAGTGTTTTTCAACACTTTACACAATGTTTGTAAGACATTACATGGATTGCAATTACTGACACAGTTACTCTCGCATACACTCAAACATGGAACACATATTGCTTAAAATTCCAAATTTTTATTGATGAATCTCTACTGCGCTTGAAAAATGAATCAATAGTATTTTTGAAATACTACTTAAGCACACAGTTTGATCTTGGTTTGATTATGACTCTTTTATGTACCGGTGATGCTTTAACTAGGGGCATATAAGTAGTTATAAGTTTTCTTTGATTGATTCTCACTTGGTGATTATTGTGTCTTCTGAGTTTCTCCATGATGTCTATTCAAAGACAAAGAGTCACAAGGACAGGGGGCATAACATTTTCTTGGTTTTCTATGTATGGTGATTATTCCAAATGATCCTTTAAATTTCACCTAACTTAGATGTTTATGGTAAGAGTTGCCAACATGAGTGGATAGCCGCATATATCTTGATCTTTGTTATATGTAAACTACAGTGAGGTTGAAACAATTTCCTTGTCTATTTTCTAAACTCATATTATCACGAAGGTGTATGAACCATAATGTACCCAAGGATATGAATTTTCAAGGTCATTGCGGGTCCAATATCTTACCTTACACAAATTTTAATATAATAAAAGGAAAATGGCTAACTTGTCATCCTAGCTTCTATGCCTTGATGCCTAAGTCTATTTCTGACATTGCATCCAAATAAACATAGTATTCATACTTTCATAATATCAGTGGGTATTAGTGATTGTTGTACTATCAGGTGGTATCCATTCCAAAAAGTGCCTAATGATGATAACATGCTACAATGTATACAAATCAGTGACAGTCCTAAGAGTCTACATATAGATGCATTTAGAGATTGCATGATTCATTTGATAGAAAAACATAAGGACTTGAGATCAAACTCCATTCTATGCTTGATTCCTCTGAAATCAAAGTTAATGACATCATCAATGATTCCCGAAATCTTTGATCTATCAGGAACACAATCAAACTCACCTTTTTATTGTGATTAACTTGGTACAAGTTTGTTTTCTCTAAACAAACCTTCATTTCTTCACTTCTTCTAAATCCATTCTTTCTTTTATCTAATTGACCCATACAAGTGATACATCATTTCAATAGAGGGATTTTCTTTTTCCTTCAATTTCATTCCCGAGGGGGCATGATCACACTATCATCAATCAAATTCTTGCTTGAAATGGCATTAAAAATGACTTCATTATCAAAAAACTAAAATTCATGATGACTCCTTGACTAATTTAGAACTCTTGGATTGAAGGCTTCGGTTCTCACAAGATGGATATCCTATGTCTACTTTTTCTTAGATTCTTATTAAAGCTTCGTGCAGCTTTATACTGACCTTTGTTCGATCAAGTTCAAAGTTGGTATTATCAATTCTTGGACAACAACCAAGTTCATAATTGGTATCTTTAATATTTTTTATTATTGACCTTTGTACGACAATCAAGTTCAAAGTCAATTCTATCAATTTAGTTCAATCAAGTGCAAGACTGATCTCATCAGGCATTTCGTTCGATCATGACCAAAATTCTCAAACTTTTTGAAGTCAACATCAAAAACTTTATTTGAATCAATGCACTACTCACACATCAATTCAAAGAGGGGAAAATGTAACAACCCTAATTTGGCCTGCTCTGACCATAGACCCTATTTTCCCTAAGTGTGATCATACCCCCAATTATGTCAAGACAACTCTTCAATCGGCTGGCATAATTCATCCAAATCAAATTAATTTCCTAAGTGATTTAATCACTAATTTACATTAATTGCTTTAGCCAATCCAATCAAATCAATTCAAATCAAAAAATGGCTAAGGTAATTAATTTAAAAGGAATTTAATGAAATCCTAATTATACCTCATCACTTGAAAAATCAATCCCCCAGCCTAATTAATTCAATCTGGCTATAGTCCTAATTAATTATTACAAAGTAATCAAAAGCTTAAATAATTAATTAAAATCCCTATTATTGAGTGAATGTGTTATTACAATAGTTCATTTCATTAATATTCCATCTAACCTAACCAATCTCAACTACCCAACCATGAGTTCAAACTCATCCCAACCTCTTCTCACATGCTAATTCTTCTTAATTAGCTAATTAACCCTAATTAGCTAATCCCCCCTCCACTCATTCTCTCTCCTCCCATCTCTATCTCCTTAATCACCCATCTTAAGCCTTGATCCTAATCCTAATCTAGCCCTAAGCTTGTCACATTCCTAAATTTGTGATTAGGAATGCAACCCTCCCTCAAAGGTCAAAGTTCTCAAGCTTGACCATAAACCCTCACCCATGCTTCTTAAACCCTCACCCACACCTCATTATTGCTTTCATAAATGAAGGATTAATGGCTCTTACATATTCTCTTCCACACTCCTCATTAATGAGTCTTACATCCTCATTAATGGCCTCCCTTCTAGATTCTTCTCCCCTTCCTCCATTTCTTCTATAAATTGGATGAATTTTGAGCACAAATGGCCTTGAATTTTGAAGAGTTGAAAGCATTCTTATGCTGCCCATACTTGGAGGAATTGAAAGAGAAAACTTATGTTTCTCATAGTTTAGGGACTCTTATATTTCATCTTAGCTTATTTCTCACTTGTATTGTTATAATCCTCATTCTTAGAGCTTAGGATGCATGTTTCTTGAGCATACTTCTTGTGATTTTGATCATATTTAAGCTTTATAGTTTCATTTGAATATTTCATTCTAGGTTGTATGTCACTGAAATATGCATAATCTGAGGGCTATTATGTCATTTTTCATACTCCTCTTAGATAGGAAGTAATGGGTCAATTTTGGTGACTGTTATGCTTGCTAATTCTCTATTTTCACTAATGCAATGATCTATTGAAGTCTTGTGTCATTCTTAATAGGTGCATAAAATCACACACAATAGATAGTGTCTGCACTCACCACATGACCGGTGATAAACAAAGGTTTGAATTTTTTGAGTACTATAATGGTGGATCAGTAAGAATGGGTAATGGCAGACCTTGTCCAGTTGAAGGTAAAGGAAATATAATGTTGAAAAACCTGATCAAATGTGAAAATGCATATTGGATAAAAGGACTTAATTATAATCTGTTGAGTGTTTCACAGCTGAATAACATAGGTCCCCAAGTAGAATTTGAGAATAAGAAGACAAATATCTTTAATGAATCAAGAAGGTTGATCGAAACTGGTGAATAGACAAAAGGTAACCTATTCTATCTTGATGATATAAACACTACTTGTTTAATGGCTAGAAACGAAGACATATGGTTGTGGCATAAAATATTATGTCATGTGAATTTTGACATGATTAAGATAAGCTATAAAAATAAATTAAAAGGCTTACCAAGCATGTCAAAGCTATTCTAATGCATCTAATGCTATTCTAGAATTAGTCCATACTGATCTATGTGGACCCATGAGAACAAAGAGTTACTATGGTGATAGATATTTCATTCTCTTTGTTGATGATTATTCTAGAATGATGACAGTTATGTT
>MU225472.1:1094475-1118773 GCA_018584345.1 Thuja plicata | reverse complement strand
CCATGAGAACAAAGAGTTACTATGGTGATAGATATTTCATTCTCTTTGTTGATGATTATTCTAGAATGATGACAGTTATGTTCTTAAAAGAAAAATTAGAAGCATTCAAGATGTTTAAATGGTATAAGTATTTGGTAGAAAAACAAAGTGGAATTGCTAAAAGGAGAAACAGATCCATTGTTGATTGTGCAAGAACACTGATGATAGAGAAAAGCATCACTCAAACTTTCAGGAGGGAAGCTGCCAGTACTATTGTCTACACATTGAATAGAGTACAATTGAAGAAAGACACCAAGAAGACACCCTATGAGCTTTGGTATGGTTACACACCCAATGTAAGTTACTTCAGAATCTTTGGTAGTTAATGTTATATTTTGAAATATGATAGAAATGGAAAGATTGAATCCAAAAGTGATGAAGGTATCTTTCTAGGGTATTCCACCAAGTGAAAGGCTTATAAATGTCTTAACAAGTCCTCTAACAAAATCATTGAAAGTGCAAATATCAGAATAGATGAATATGCAGAGAAAAATAATGAGGAAAGTAGAAAAGAAGTAGAAGACTACAAAAGGTTTGTTTACAATGAAGAACCTGACACTCTACCTGAGCAACAGTGTATCTCTCCTGAGCAATAGAACATTGCACCCAAGAATCAGGCTGCAAATACCAAAAATTAGGAAAACCCTCAAAATGATGTTCCGAGTGATGGCAATCAGAATGAAGGTCAAGATGATGATCAGAATGATGAACAAAGAGCTAAACTGATACTTGTCAAGTATGTCAGAAGACACCATGCATAGAACCAGATCATAGGAGACAAGAAGGCTAGAATGAGAACAAGAAGTAAGTCACTGAACACTAGATGTTTAATTTGTGATTTTGAGCCTAAATATGTTAATACTGCACTTGAAAATGAAGAATGGGTCAATGCTATGAATAAAGAAATAGAACAAATTGAGAAGAATAGAACATGGACATTAGTACCGAGACCAAATGACAAGAATGTCATCGGTACCAAATGGATATTCAGAAACAAGTAGAATGAGAATGGAGAATTCATAAGGAATAAATCAAGGTTAGTATGGAAGGGGTATGTGCAAGAAGAAGGTATTGATTATGGAGAAACCTTTGCACCCGTTGCTAGACTAGAAGGAGTGAGAATTTTACTTGTGTTAGTCCAAGTTTGGTACTTGTCCTTCTTAAGTGATTTCTTGAGTTGTCATTATGTTTTCTGATAATCTTAAGTTCCTTAATATTTTTGAGTCCAATCATTCACTAAATATTTCAGTCTTATGGTCTTGTCATGCTTGGAAAACTATAAAGTTTATTTGCTAATGATTTTCTTGAGCAGGTTTGAATACCTTTGAGCATCCTTGAACAGGTTTGAACTTAGTTCAAACTGGTTCAAGGTAGTTCAAGGTGGTTCTTATTTCTAAAAGAAGTTTGACAGGTGTAAAAATTTGGCAAAAATGATTTCTATGTTTATAAGTAGCGGGAATACTGAGGTTGTACAAAAAGAAAGAACTTGGGCATATCATTATGGGATCTATTGCTTAAAGATTGATTCAAATGATTTAAGGGATTGAAAAATGTTGAACACATGTGAACCATCTTGAAATTTTTTCAAGGGTGTTCAAAGGTATTCAAAGATGACACAAGGTAGAAAAGAAAAGGTAATTTTCAGACAGCTCAGCAGTGGGTCCTACGAAAATCAGGGTATTTAATGTAGGAAAGTAGTGGCATCAGTTAAATATGCATGAGGTGTCAAATCAATCATTAATTCATATGACATCAAAGTTTGCACAAGTAACATTAATGAATTGCATGCATAAACTATCACATCATACTTTTATCTTTTATTGCCATAAAGATTTTTAATTAATGATTAAATCTTTTGCAATCTCTATTTAAGCCCGTCATTCCGCTCATATTTTGAAATACTGTCACTATTGAGAGCTGAGCGGACGGAAGGTAAGGACTTTGGAGCTTGAGTATTTAGAGGTTTCTACAGAAACATATGAGTCAATCTACCCTCACTGTAGTGTTTTAAATTTAAAATTACAAAATATTCACAGAATTATGTGGTAGATGCAAGATTGTTATAGTTATGAAGTCTATTTTTCACCTGTTTGGGTGTGTTTTGAGTCTAGTTTGTGAAGGCCCAATTATGACAAATATTGACTTGGAGGGTTATGACTTAGAAGGGTTATCAGAAAGGCTTTCCAATTCCCTAGAAAAAAATTCCAGCTTTGAAAATTCTACATAGCAGACTCTGCATTGCCGCTACATTTCCTCCCGCGGTAATTTGCCCTAAGCTGATTTATGAATGCATTCACAATTATGACCAAATAACTAAGTCTATTCTTAAAAAGGATGGCAGTGTCTTATTGTTTGTTAATGGGGAAATTATATCATTATCTTTTCACATTCCAGAGTAGACCTTTTGTGCCTTTTCCCCTGCACAATCCCTTGTCAAATTCAAAGAAAATGCAGACAGAAATCATACTTCTATGGCTAAACACTGGTTATTAAACCCTCAGAGGGGAGGTTCACGTCTACCCAAAAATTTCAACAGAATTCATGTACACTCATATATCAATGACATTATGTTGATGCTGCAAAGAGTGAGAGGGTCCTGAGAGACTTATTTCTTCTTTGACTGGTTATTTTGTTATGTTCAAATTGTCCTGGAAGGAAAACAAATCTTGGACTAGGCTGAGTTAATTGCTAGCTCCATGATAGAGAAACTTAATAACTCAAAACTTACTGGGAGTAGCTTTTTCATGTCATCCTATGTTATTTATTATTTATCATGTAGTAGACAATGGAGGAGAATTCCTCATGATCCCTAGTCAGATGGTATGTGTGTTTACGAATATTTCCATATCTTGCACAGAAATAATATAATCCAAAATTACAGGAGAGTACGTGATACCTTTATGGGCAAGCTCTATTTCAAATTAACTAGAGACTATGCTAGAAGGATGATCTCAGAAGATCAGGGGTTTGTGACTAAGTTTGGAAGCTTCTACAAGTAGTTCTCTAGGTTCACCCACATTAGGGTTGGTGGCTTTGAAGATTCTCCCATGAGGTTGCCTAAGTATGTCTTTGACTATTTTTTTCTTGCTATTGTGCTTAAAAGATTCCTCCCAGAGGAAGAATGGGAAAAAGTGTTTCCAATACAACTAGGTAAATTTTCATGTGCTTCTATGGAAGATGCAATCAGCATGGGGAGTGAATTAAGGCATTTTGAGTTCAATTTTTACACTGAAAGAGAAGGATTTGACAATAAGAACTTTGCCAGTTGAAGCCTAGGGGTTAGCTCTCATATGTTTCCCATCCCCCATCTTGTAGATTTTTGGGAGGACTGCTCCAATGAGTCTCAAGTCAAAGAAACATAACATAGTAGACTATGCATATCCCATATTTTGTCTATGAGGCTAAAATTCAATGTGGAAGGGGTGACTGATGATGGTTCAAATTTGATTGAACCAAATTTCAAGAAATCGATGGAAAGTGAAGAATATGATATTGATTAGACAGCAGATAAAGAAGATGATATTAAACAAAGAACGTAGCATGTGCTTTAGTTAACTAAAAAGTGGCTACAAAAAAGAAGAAAGCAATCTAGTCCTAAATCAATTGAAGTTAAAACTTCATTTTTATCTTCCCCTCCCCCTATTTCTAATCTTCATAAACTGATTGACAATGCAGGTTCCTTGAGGAAGTAGCGAACTAGGAGTTCCAAGAAGAAGCCTATTGCATAATCCTCCCCTGTAGTTTCACCTCAATGGATCACCAGATCAAGGACCCAGTATCAAAGTAAAGAAAATATGACTCAAGAGAATGTAGAGATGATCAACCTGGATAATGATAAGTTTGGTGGCATGAGTTACCAGATTGGGAAAGATGAACAGGTAGGAAAAGATATTTTTGATTTGGATGATGTGACATTGGACATGAAGGACACACCTACAAAGGTAACTGAGCAATCAGCTGTAGCAAGTACAATGCCAAAATGGCTGACTACCTTTGTGAACAAGAAGCAAAGTCTAGCTCTTGTTTCCATCCCGGTGCAAGATATTGTGAGTAAGTATGTTCAAGCGACTCCTAAGGCTAAAAAGGTTAAGAGAACTGCTCAGATGTTTGCCGACACGAAGATAGGTAAATGGACTACTGAAGTGGCCACTTATAGGCCAAAAGAAGAAAAATAGGAAGTTGTAGCAGAAGGATTTAAGGTAACCAAAATTGAGATGGGGACCATGGATAGGGCAGGTAAGAACCATTTATTTAAAGAAACCGCCCAGCAAATGTTGATGACGTCTTGGCAGGATAGTAAAGAAAAAAAAGGAGATGAAGTAGACCATAATGTCACTATTCCATTTTATCAATGCCTTCTAGAGTTTTTACACCACGCCTTTGATCCAATCCCCACAGGTCTTTAATCCAAACTCAGTGAAAAGCAAAAACCTATTGAATCAATCTTAGTGTGGCCGAGTTTTAGTCTCTCCTATGGATGAATGGATGTCTTAGGTAGTCAATAGTTGTCACCAGTATATTAAAGACTCACATGTGGTTCTCCATGATACCGAGGCCATAATGAGGGAATTACATACTCGGCAACAAATCTTGGATAGAGAAGAAGAGAAATGGGTCTCTGCGATGAGGAAATTCCTAGACATAGACAAGTATGGCTTTAATAAGTTCTGCATGGAGAAATCACTAAAGTTGGCTGAAGAATCAATCTTCTTCATTCTTAGAAAGAACGTAAGTTGGAGGATTTCTACCATTAGAAATACCATCACTGAAACTAAGGAGTATGAAGTTGAGGCCAAACAGATTCAGAAAGCTACAAATGGCGAGGATCAAGTCAATGCTATACCTGTGTGTTGATCATCTACCTGGGCTGGTAGAAAAGGTAAAGAAGCTGAAGTGGAGAAAAGAGGCCTCAATGGCCCAAATTGTAAATTCAAAGGTTCCACATCTGCAGGTTGCAACGGAGCTGATCCAGGCATACAAAGAGTGGAATCCCACCTAGTCTATTGTCGATGAAGATGGAAGCTCAGTGGGAAGTGAGGATCGTGCCGTGGAAAAAGAGCATGATTTGGACAATTAGTTTTTCTTTGAAATTGTATGCAAGACTCTTAAGGACAATTGTCCTTTTTAATTTGGTTTCATTTTATAACTACTTTCCTGAGAGGTCGGGTTTTCAGGGAGACCTCTCATTTTTTTAAAACTATAAGTACTGGTACTAAAAACATTGAAAGGGTTTGAGAAAACTGATCATAACTGAATATTTTAATTTTAGGTGTGGTAGTTTTTAGATTTTTAGTGATAGATATTGCCTGAATCTAAGGATACTATTGAAAAAATAGATTTTACATGGTTGCATGTGTCACAATTCTTTAATACATTACGATTAAGCATTCAAATCTGTGTTATTTGAAACGAATGAGAAAATTTTCTGTGTTGACATTCTATTTATTCTGTGGTGTATTTCTGTGAATTCATAGTAGCCTGATTCTATCCATATTCTATTATTTTATATTTGTTGATCATTTAATTTCATGCAATCATTGTTGATAGAAAAACTGTGCTTTTTCTCTCCTCTATATTTGTTTATCTTTTCTAAGGTAATACTACCATGCTTCTCATCTAAGAATGACGAAGTAGCCTTTATAAACTTTTAGGTTAAAATTTAAAACCATAGAATTAGTGTTATCAAAATATTGAAAATCATTCCTAGGGAGTTGTACCTAAGATCAAATTCAGAGGGAAGTGAGTAAAGAACACTTACCCAACTGTTAGTTTTTATTTGTCTTTCAAAATGGGTATAGAGTTATTTTGTCAAAGATATACTGAAGGACAAATCTATTCGCTAACATATTTTTGGTGACTCTACTGGGGAGCGCTAAATAGTGTAGACCTATTTTAAATTATTTCTTTGATGAATAATTATGGTACTACCAGCTATTGCAACACCTAATCAGGAGGAATTGCCTCATGTTCTTCAACCAGACTTGAACTTCCAAGACACCCAAGAAGATATAATGGCCAATTTGAATACCCTTGCTTGGAATTTAAGGACTAGCAATCATCAATACCAGCAAGTTCTCTTAGTTTTGGAAGAAGAGGAAGATATAGGGGAGTGGCTGAGGGGCCTCACAATATCTCAAGAAGCACAAATTGTTGACAGAGCTATCCAAAGGAAATAGAAAATATAATACTAGATTATCGGTCATATACCATGTCCCAAAGGAGGGAGGGCATTTTTGATAATTTTTATGAAAGATTACAAAACCTCAAGTTTCCAACTACCTATGTCCCAAAGCTGAAATCTAAGAGTAGACCTCCTTCCCCACCTAAGGCTCCATCAAATACATCCACCAGTGTCTGGAAATATTTAACCCTATCTGGCATCCAAGCGCCCCCCCCCCCCCTTGTAAAAATATTTACAGTCACAATCATGGCTCAACCATGGGGTGCAGCAGTCGGCCCTCTAGCACTGGGTGCTCATCATGCCCTCCCTAAGGGTATTAAAGACGTCCTCCCTAAGTTTTCTAGAGATGGTAAAGTCTCAGTGGATGAAAATTTCAATGTGTTTAATGTAGAAACCACTATATTGGTGGTACAACATGAAGATGTAGTCATTAGGCTTTTTGTGCAATCCCTAATAGAGGGAGAAGCAAAATGGTTTGGTCCTTGCCTGTTGGGTCAATTGCAAATTGGAAAACCATGAGGACTGCATTTGAAAACTATTTCAAAGGTTTTGATGACAAGCATTCTTTGTTGGCACAACTAACACAAATGAAGAAGGAGATTCATGATCCCATGAGGGATTATGTGGCTTGGTACAACAAAGTTATCCATAAAATCCCTACTGCTAAAAGACTGACTCTGAAAAACCAACAATTTTTTTTTGTGAACTCCATGCCCCCGGACATAGGTTTTCACCTGAGAAGAAGTAGACCTACAGACTTAGACACTGCCCAAATCCAATCCACTGAATTGGAAGACAATCTCATCACAGCAGGAAAATGGAGAAAAGATGTACAAGTACCCCACTATCAAGCCTCTACTTCTTCTTCCACATACCTGGTTGTTCAAAGACTCATGAATGATGTGATTGCCTTAAAAAGGTAGTTACCCAAACAAGTATCTTCCTATCCTCCCATGTATCAAGACAGTATTCTTAAACAACCTAGCCAATGGCATGGTAAAACCCCTATGTTGCCTTCAAATCAGCCAAGATTATCCCTGGAGGATGCACCAAAAGAAGCGGTCATGTGCTCCTTTCACCTGACGATGGATCATGATGGCAGTTCTTGCCCAGATATGTTGAGTCATGTTCAAATGGAAGCAACTAAATATGTACTAGGGGAATGTACTATAGAGGAGATACCTCAAGAGAGACCTGGTGACTCTGGCTCATACTACTTTGAATATGAATCTAACTCTGAAAGAGGATATATTGTGGTCACTCTACAAGATCCAACATGTGCTATGCTGACTCACAATCAAAAGACCTATAATTACACTCCAACATCATCAGGTACCTTTCAGAAGACAAAAGAGCCTATAAGTAATACTTTTCCCTCTAGTCCTAGAGCTCATGATTTTAAAGTTGTACAAAAAGACGTTGGTATGTCATCATTTGATATCGTTGAATTTTGCAAGTCATCTGCTATACAAATTTCCCCTGTGGATTACTTGAGATTAAACTCTGAGGAACTTGATAAGATGGTTAGATATGTCAAAGGTGGTCTCTCACATTCCCCCCAAACCAATTAGTGTGTCATAGACCAAGCTGATAATCTTGTTCAAATTCCCATAGTTACACCACCTATCGTTATGAATCAAGATGACTTAGCCACTAATTCTACCTTGGAAGAAAAATGTGAAGTTGATGAAGTGAGAAAACCCAATCCTTTTTATATTTCCCTACTCCTTAATGGCCTCAAGTTAAGTAATTGTATCATAGACTCAGGTGCCTCTGATAATATCATGTCATTGTCTATCACCAAAGCCCTAGGTTTAACCTTGACCAAGACCTTTGGGAGATTCTTTTCCATGGATGGTAAGCAGGTACCTTTAATTGGTTAGGTAAAAGATACTCAAGCTATTTTATTGGCCTACCCTGATAAGAGGTTAAAGTTAACTATTCTACTTGTTGATATACCCACAAGTTACAGGATGCTTTTAAGCATAACTTTCTACAGAGATATGGGGGGAGAAATTAAGATGGATTGGTTGGAAGTATTTATTCCTATAGGGAAGAGGAAAGTTAAGCTAGAACTAGAAGCAAAAAATAAATATACAATCTTCCCTTCTGATAATCCAAAGACACAAATTCTTTTTCAAGTTCATGAATTTGGTAATTATATGATTTTATCAAAGGAAGTTTCCTAAGCCCCCATAGCCTGTGATGAGAACAAACAGATTTGGTTTATGGAATTTGATGGTAGTTGTGCTAGTGCTAGATCTGGAGCTGGTGTGGTACTAAAGGGTCCAGAAGGTGAATATCTCTCTTTCTCCTATAAATTGGATTTTAAAAATACTAATAACATTGTTGAGTATGAGGCTCTGTTATTAGGATTAAAAGAGGCAAAAGCACATGGGATTAAAATACTGGTAGTAAGAGGTGATGCAGAGCTGATAGTCAAGCAGGTTAAAAGGCTAGTTTACAGTTAAGAATGAACGTCTGAAACATTATAGGAGTTTAGTCTAGAATGAAATTGAAGCTTTTTCTATAGAGGCAGTTCCAAGAATTTTGAGCTCACGAGCTGATTCCTTGGCAGTATCATCATCCCTATTGCTCCCTCATTCGGATTTTAAGATGGATACATATATAATTGAGATGATATATAGGCTTGTTGTTCCTGACAACATTGAACATCTGCAATTTTTTTAAGATGATGATCAAATAAATGATTTTATGGCATGTGTGGAAGCCTTCTCTTCTATTTATTTTGAAGGGGTGGATGAAGGATGTGAAGAGGCCAGTTCTGAGTCTTTGCCAGTAGAAGAGGTTGTTCAGTTGAAATGTAAAAAATTTCTAATGGATTGGTCTCCTTGGAAAGTTTGTTTTCAAGGAAGGATGATAGTTATATCTCAAAGAAGGGTCAGCATTCACAAGTGTTGAAATAATATGATAAAATAAATATTGGTACCTCAACAGAACCCCGATGGATATCTGTAGCAAAAACCTTGTCTGCCTAATAAAAGGAAAACCTACAAGTCTTTTTGACCGCCTATATGGATGTGTTTGCCTGGAACTACGATGATTTAAATGATTTCTAAAAAGGAAAATTTAGCCACCATATTCCCCTGAAACTATAGTCTAAGCCATTTTGGCAAAAGCTCTGATGCTATAATCCCAAAGTATCGAAAGCTAATTTGAAGGAGGTGGACAAGATGTTGAAGGCAAGGATCATTTACCCCATTCATCACTCCATGTGGATTGCAAATATCATCTCGGTGAGAAAGAAAAGTGGAGAAATAAGAATCTGTGTTGACTTTCGTAACTTGAATCAAGCCAACCTAAAAGATAATTATGCCTTGCCTAAAATGGAACATGTTTTGCAAACTGTGGCAAAATCTGAAATGATGTCCCTCCTCGATGGATTTTTCAGGTTTTAATCAAGTGAGTATGTCAGATGAAGACAAGCACAAAACCGCCTTTACTACACCTTGGAGAACATTTGCATATTGATCAATATAGGGGCTACTTTTTAGAGAGCTATGGATTCTTCCTTCGCAGACATGAGAAATAGGATAATAGTGATTTAACTTGACGACTTGACAGTCTACTCTAAAAGAAGAAAGCATCATTTTAGAGACCTTCAATCATTCCTTCAGAGGTGTAGAGAGCATGGTATATCACTTAACCCTAAGAAGTTCATCTTCTGTGTGACAGAAGGAAAACTATTAGGTCATATTGTTTCCAAAGAAGGAATCAGAATCGATCTTGAAAGAGTAAAGGCAATCCAACAAATCAGCCTACCATCAACTAGGACAGGGGTCAAATATTCTTTTGGTCAGATCAACTTCTTGAGAGCCTTTGTTCCATATTTTTTTGAATTGACTAGGCATATTGTGGGGATGATGAGTGAAAAGAAGCCCTTTAAATGGATAGAAGATGGTAAGAAGGCCTTCAATGTGATAAAAAAAAATTGTAGCAAATGCTCTCGCTCTAGTTTATCCTAACTACAAGAAATATTTTATTATTTACTGTTATGCTTCTAATCTCTCCTTATCGGGAATTTTAGCTCAGAAGGATGTTTCGAGGAATGAAGCACCTATTGCGTTCATGATTACACCATTAAAAAAGCATGAACTAAAATATTCTTCCATAGAGAAACAAAATTTTTTCATAGTGAAATCAGTTAAGAAATTCATATTCTATATCCTTCATTCACACTCCATAGTGTATGTCCCTGACTCAACTGTGAAAACACTTCTCACCTAACAAGAAATAGCCATGAATAAGAGAGAAACATGGGTAAAAAAAATACAGGAATATGACTTGACAATAAAACCCACTAATCTAGTCAGGGGAAGAGGTATCTATAAATTTATAGCAGAGAATTTGAATCAATCAGAAGGATTAGAAGGTGAAACATCTCAGGTATTGTTGGTCAGTTTGACAGACTCTTGGTTTTGCAATATAGCATATTTCTTAACTTATGGAGAGTACCCTTCATAGTTAACGCCCAAGGAAAGGCGTAATTTGAGACTCCAGGTGGCGAAGTATGTGATATGGCAAGGCACTTTATATAAGAGGGGTCTCAATGGAACTTTCCTCAGATGTCTGGATAAAAGTCAATTGTTGCAGTTGCTAAAAAAATTTCATGAAGAAGCCTATGGAGGTCATTTTTCTTCCACCGTGACAGCTTTTAAATTTCTTCAAAATTATTTTTATTGGCCAAGGATGTTCAAAGATGCATATGCATTCGTCAGGATTTGTGAAAATTGTTAGTTGTTTTCTGGAAGACCCCAGTTAGTTGCTTTACCTTTGAAACATGTTGTGGTGAGCGAGACTTTTAAAAAATGGGGAATAGATTTTATTGGTCCAGTTAATCCTCAATAAAGTGTTGGTCATGTTTATATTATAATAGCAACCGACTATTTCACTAAGTGGGTTGAGGTCATCCCGACCAAGAAAGCAAATTATCAAGTGGTGTGCGATTTCTTGAAATACAATATTCTTGTGTGCTTTCGAGTACCTCAAAAGATTGTAGCTGAAAATGCTACATATTTATCATCACATGAGCTGACTATTTTCTGTTATGATCATAGTATTCCATGGCCCATTCATCAGATTACTTTCCTCGGGGTAATGGGCAAGCAGAGTCAAGTAATAAAAATTTGATTATGATTATGAATAAATTGGTAGATGATAGTGGTAGGAATTGGCACAAGAAACTCTATGAAGCTCTTTGGGCTGATAGAATTACTCCCAAGAGAGAAATTGGCATGGCACCTTTTGATTTGGTCTATGAAGTAGGCACTCAAGTATCAATTCCTTTAGAACTATCAGCAGCAAAACTGCAAATGGCTATTGAAGATCAGACATTTAAAGACTCTTTGGAGAAAAGGATCATGTACTTGCACAAGTTGGAGAAAGGAAGAGAGGCATTGGTAGACAAAATTACTGAACACTAAGCCAATGTTAAGAATATTTTTGACAAAAAAGATACACCTTGAAAGTTTATGAAAGGAAATGAAGTCTTTCTCTGGGACAAGAGGAAAGAACCAAAGGGAGTGCATGGAGATTTCTAATCATTGTGGAAAGGAACCTTCATTGTTGCAGAAGAGTTAGGATCTATTGCTTTTAAATTGGCCTACCTGGATGGAACGGTCTTACCATTTTCCTACAATGGCCAAGACCTAAAAAATTTCAAGCTCTGAGTCCTGTGTCATGTGAATGGTTGTACATATTAGGTTTATTTTTCTTTCTTGTTGTTTGTTATTACTTCCTATTGTTGTGAAGTTCTTTCGAACCCTTTCGGTAGTTTACGAAACCATAGTTTTGAGTTCTCTACCTTTTGACAAAAGTAGTACCCAATCAAAGCCAATGTTAGTCCGAGTATAGTACTTGTCCTTATTAAGTGATTTCTTGAGTCACCATTATGTTTTTTGATAATCTTAAGCTCCTTAATATTTTTGAGTCCAATCATTCACTAAAGATTTAGGTTTTGTGGTCCTGTCGTGCTTGGAAAAGTGTAAAGTTTATTTGCTAACAATTTTCTTGAACAGGTTTCAACACCTTCAAACATCCTTGAACAAGTTTTAACTTAGTTCAAACTAGTTCAAGGTAGTTCAAAGTGGTTCTTATTTCTAAAATAAGTTTGACAAGTCTAAAAAGTTGGCAAAAATGATTTCTATGTTTCTAAGTACCAGGAATATTGAGGTTGTACAAAATGAAAGAAATTGGGCATATAAGTATGGGATCTATTGCTTAAAGATTGATTCAAATGATTGAAGGGCTTGAAAAATATTGAACACATGTGAACCATCTCAAACTTTGTTCAAGGGTGTTCAAATGTATTCAAAGATGACACAAGGCAGAAAAGAAAAAGGTAATTTTTAGACAGCTCAGCAGTGAGTCCTATGGAAACGAAGGTATTTAATGCAGGAAAGTACAGGTGCCGGTTAAATATGCCTAAGGTGTCAAATCAATCATTAATTCATACAAGATCAAAGTTTGTGCAAGTAACATTAATGAATTGCATGCATAAGCTGTCACATCAAGCTTTTAGCTTTTATTTCCATAAATATTTTTAATTAATGATTAAATCTTTTGCAATCTCTATTTAAGCCCGTCATTCCGCTCATATTTTGAAATATTGTCACTATTGAGAGCTGAGCGGATAGAAGGTAAGAAATTTGGATCTCCAGTATTCAGAGGTTTCTACAGAACAAGGTGAGTCAAGTTGCCCTCATTGTAGTGTTTTAAATTTAAAATTGCAAAATATTCACAGAATTCTGTGGTAGATGCAAGATTGTTACAGTTATGAAGTCTAGTTTTCACCGATTTGGGAGTGCTTTGAGTCTTGTTTGTGAAGGCCCAACTGTGACAGACAGTGGCTTGGAGGGTTATGAATGAGAATGGTTATCAGAAAGGCTTTCCAAATCCCTAGAAAAAGTTCCAGCTTTGGAAATTCTACACAGTGGACATTGCATTGTCGCTACATTTCCTCCTGCAGTAATTTGCCCTAAGCTGATTTATGAATGCATTCACAATTGCAACCAACGAACTGAGTCTATTCTAAAAAAGGATGACAGTGTCTTATTGTCTGTTAATAGGCAAATTGTATCATTAGCTTTTCACATTCCAGAGCAAACCTTTTGTGCCTTTTCCCCTACACAATCCCTTGTCAAATTCGAAGAAAATATAGACAAAAATCATACTTCTAGGGCTAAACATTGGCTATTAAACCCTCGGAGGGGAGGTTCACGTCTACCCAAAAAGTTCAATAGATTTCATGTACAATCATATATCAGTGATGTTATGGTGATGCTGCAAAGAGTGAGAGGGTCCCCAGAGACTTATTTCTTCTCTAACTGGTTATTTTTTTATGTTCAAATTGTCCTAGAAGGAAAACAAATCCTGGACTGGGCTGAGTTAATTGCTAGCTCCATGAGAGAGAAAATTAATAACTTGAAACTTACTGGGAGTAGATTTTTCATGTCATCCTATCTTATTTATTATTTATCCTATAGTAGAGAATGGAGCAGAATGCCTCATGAGCCTTGGTCATATGGTATGTGCATTTACGAATATTTCCCTATCTTGCACACAAATAATATAATCCAAAATTACAGGAGAGTACATGATACCTTTATGGGCAAGCTTTGTTTCTAATTAACCGGAGACTCTACTAAAAGGATGAGCTCAGAAGCTCAGGGGTTTGTGACTAAGTTTGGAAGCTTCTACACCCAATTATCTAGATTCACCTATATTAGGGTTGGTGGCTTTGAAGATTCTCCCATGAGGTTGCCTAGGTATGCCTTTGACTACTTTGTTCTTGCAAAAGTTTGTAGGAAACTTGCTACTGTGCTTAAAAGATTCCTCCAAGAGGAAGAATGGGAAAAAGTGTTTCAAATACAACTAGGTAAATTTTCATGTGCTTCTATGGAAGATGCAATCAACATAGGGAGTGACTTAAGGCATTTTGATTTCAAGTTTTACACTGAAAGAGTAGGATTTGACAATAAGAACTTTTCTAGTGGAAGCCTAGGGCTCAGGTCTCATATGTTTCCCGCCCCCCATCTTGAAGATTTTTGGGAGGACTACTTCGATGAGTCTAAATTCAAAGAAAGAGAACACAGTAGACTATGCATATCTCAAATTTTGTCTATGAGGCTCCAATTCAATGTCAAAGGGGTGACTGATGACGGTTCATATTTGATTGAACCAAATTTTAATAAATCGATGGCAAGTGAAGAATATGATATTTATTGGATAGCAGATGAAGAAGGTGATATTAAAAAGAGAACGTAGCATGTGCTTCATTTAACTGAGAAGTGGCTACAGAAAAGAAGAAAGAAATCTAGTTCTAAATCAATTGAAATTAAAACTTCATCTTTATCTTCCCCTCCCCCTATTTCTAATCTTCATAAACCAATTGAAAATGTAGGTTCCTCGGGGAAGCAGGGAACTAGGAGTTCCAAGAAGAAGCCTACTGCAGAATCCTCACCTATAGTTTCACCTCAACGGATCTCCAAATCAAGGACCTGGTCTCAAAGTAAAGAAAAGATGACTCAGGAGAACGTAGAAACGATCAACCTGGATGATGATAAGTTTGGTGACATGAGTTACTAGATTGGGGAAGATGAACAGATAGGAAAAGATCTTTTTGATCTGCATGATGTGATATTGGACATGATGGACATGCCTACAAAGGTAACTGATCAATTGGTTGCAGCAAGTATAACGCCAAAATGGTTGACTACCTCTGTGAACAAGAAGCAAAGTCTGGTTCTTTTTTCCATCTTGGTGTAGGATATTGTGAGTAAGTATGTTCAGAAGACTCCTAAGGCTAAAAGGGTTAAGAGCGCCGCTCAAATGTTTGCCAACATGAAGATAGGTAAATGGACTGCTAAAGTGGCCACTTATAGGCCAAAAGAAGAAAAATAGGAAGTTGTAGGAGAAGACTTTGAGGTAACCAAAATTGAGCTGGGGACCATGGATAGGGCAGGTAAGAACCATTTATTTAAAGAAACCACCCAGCAAATTTTGATGATGTCTTGGCAGGATAGTACATAATAAAGGGAGATGAAGCAGACCATAGTGTCGCTATCCCAATTTATCAATGCCTTCTGCAATTTCAATGCCACGCCTTTGATCCAGTCCCTATAGGTCTTTAATCCGAACTTAGAAGAAAGCAAAAACATACTGAATCAAGTTGAGCGTGACTAAGTTTTAGTCTCTTCTATGGACGAATGGATGTTTGAGGTAGTCAATAGCGGTCACTAGTATATTAAAGACTCGCATGTGGTTCTCCATGATACCGAGTCCATAATGGGATAATTACAAACTGAGTGAAAAGTCTAGGATGGAGAAGAAGAGAAATGGGTCTCTTTGATGAGGAAATTTCTGGAGATAGACAAGTATGGCTTCAATAAGTTCTGCATGGAGAAATCACTAAAGTCCATTGAAGAATCAATATTCTTCATTCTCAGAAAGAACATAAGTTGGAGGATTTCTACCATTAGAAATACCATCACTGAAACTAAGGAATATGAAGCTGAGGCCAAACAGATTCAAAAAGCTACTTTGAATGAATTAAAAGTCATCAACTTCACTTACACCTATTCAGCAACTTATGGAGAACAAAAATTAAAAAGAGCCCTAGAAGCCTTTGACTCAGCCATGAAAGTAATTAAAGAAAAATCTAATCCTAAGGCCACAAATCTCACACAAATGGTGAGGATCGATCAATGTTATACCTGTGTGTTGATCAGCTACCTAGGCTGGTAGAAAAGGTAAAGAATTTGAAGTGGAGTAAAGAGGCCTCAATTGCTTGAATTGTAAATTCAAAGGTCCCACATCTGCGGGTTGCAAAGTAGCCAATCCAGGCATACAAAGAGTGGAAACCCACCCAGTCTATTTTTGATGAAGATGGAAGCTCAGCGGGAAGTGAGGATTGCGCTGTGGAAAAAGAGCTTGATTTAGATAATTAGTTTTTCTTTGAAATTGCATGCAAGACTCTTAAGGACAGCTGTCCTTTTTAATTTGGTTTCATTTCGTAAGTTCTTTCCCGAGAGGTCATGTTTTTTGGGAGACCTCTCAGCGTTTTAAAACTATAAGTACTCGTACTAAAAACATTGAAAGGGTTCAAGAAAACTAATCATAACTGAATATTTTTAATTTTAGGTGTGGTAGTTTTTAGAGTTTTAGTGACAGATATTGACTGAATCTGGGGATACTATATTGAAAAAATATATTTTACATGGTTTTCTTTGCTACAATTTTGGAATACATTTTGAGTATGCTTTCAGATCTATGTTATTTGAAACGAATGAGCAAATGTTCTTTGTTGAGATTTTGTTTTATTCTGTGGTGTATTTCTATGAATTTATAGTATCTTGATTCTATCCATATTCTGTTATTTTATAGTCATTGATCATTTAATTTCATGCAATCATTGCTAATAGAAAAAATGTGGTTTTTCTCTCCTTCTCTATATTTGTTTATCTTTTCTAAGGTAATATTATCATGCTTCTCATCTAAGAATGACAAAGTAGCCTTTATAAACTTTCAAGTTAAAAGTTAAAACTATAGAATTGGTGTTATCAAAATATTGAAAATCATTCCTAGGGAGGTGTACCTAAGATAAAATTCAGAGGGAAGTGAGTAAAGAACACTTACCCAACTATTAGTTGTTATTTTTCTTTCAAAAGGGGTTTAGAGTTATTCTGTCAAAGATATCCTAAAGGACAAATCTGTTCGCTAACAACTTGCTTATGCTACATTCAAAGGATTCAAGGTATACCATATGGATGTCAAATCTGCATTCCTAAATGGAATACTAGAAGAAGAGGTATACATTGAACAACCAGAAGGGTTTGTTGATCCTGACAAGAGAAACATGGTTTGTAGACTACACAAATCCTTGTATGGATTGAAACAAGCACCTAGAGCCTGGTATCAAAGACTTTACTCCTATCTTATAAGCATTGAATTTGTAAGAACTAGTGAAAATAGTAATTTGTACTTAAAAGAAGATGCATGGAAACATTTTGATTGCTGAAATATTTGTTGATGATATCATATTTGGTGGTAATGATATGTTATGTAAATCCTTTGCTAATGAAATGAGCAAAGAGTTTGAGATGTCGATGTTTGGGGAGATCAAATTCTTTCTTGATCTACAGATTATTCAACAAGATATAGGCATATATATCACACAATCCAAATACATCAAGGAAGTGTTGAAAATATTCAAAATGGAAGATTCCAAACCAGTTGGAACACCTATGGCAACCAAATGCAAGCTGACAAAGGAAGATAAATCAAATGAGGTAAATCAGACCTTGTATAGATCAATGATTGGCAAACTAATGTATGTTGTTCATACCAGACCAGATATAGCACATGAAGTTGGAATAGTTGTAAGATTCTCTACTAATCCCAAAGAATCACACATGACTATTGTCAAGAGAATTCTGAGATATCTAAAGAACACCAAGGACTATGGCTTACGGTATAAAAGAGAAGGCAAATTTGAGCTTCAAGTCTATACAAATGTTGATTGGGCTAGAAACTTAGATGACCGAAAGAGCACAATTGGAGGAGCATTCTTCATGGGTGATAGACTTGTCACATGGATCAGTAAGAAGCAATGATGCATTTCACAATATATTGCAGAAGTAGAATATGTGGTTGTTTTTGCAAACTGCTCAAATATTGCATGGATCAAACAATTAATGGAAGGTATGAATATGAAAATTATTGAACCAGTGATTATCTATTGTTATAATACCTATGCAATAAAAATTTCTAAAAATCTAATCATGCATGCTAAGACTAAGCATATTGCAATCAAGTATCATTACTTAACAGAACAAGTGCAAGAGAAAGAAGTGATACTAGAATATGTTCAATCAAAGGAACAATTAGCTGATATTTACAAAGCCATTGCCTAAAGATACATTTGAGTACATGAGACAGAGACTAGGGGCCTGACCCTTGTCTATTGGTCAGTAAGTTGACTAGAAGGCTGCATCAGCCTACACTTAATCATAAGATCATTCATGTTGATGCAAGAAAAAAGATGGACTGCAAAGATACATCTGTACACAGCAAGGTACATATCTGCACCGAACACCAGAGTCACTGTATTGTTGATGGATAGGGAAATTCAAGGAGTATATTATAAAAAGGTGAAAGGATATCACTTTGGCATGATCAATGTTTAATTTGGCATTGTTTTTAAAGGGAGAGATTATCATTATCCAAAGGGAGAGAATATCCTGAATATCCAAAGGGAGAGTTTACATATGAAATATCCATCATGACTATCATAAGGGACATATGTAACATGTAAAAGAGAGAAAATAAAGAGGGAGAGAAGTATCATGAGGGAGAGATGACTTATTACTGTCAAAGGAAAAAGAGATGATCAAGGATAGGAATAGTCAAAGGGAGAGACAACATCAGAGAAAGAATCAGAAGTTGCCTCATCTATCCAGTGAAGGGAATAAAAATTGAAGAAAGCACTCTGCAAGAAAAAAAATCTAAGCTATATGAGCTTACCGAGAGGCAGACAATTGTATTAGTTATAGAACAATAAAATTGGTAGATTGATGAACTACAACTGTTATATTTCATATTGTATTAGTAATAATATAGTGTGATAATGTAGTGTGTTTTCATCAATACCAAAGGGAGAGATTGATGAACTATAACTAGTTGAATGTTTGAAGATGTTAAGTTGATGATCACCAAGATATAGAAAGATAATGCAAGACATTAAATCAGTTAATGTATTGTATTTTCATTGATGTCAACTTGATATAATCTAATTGGTTATATAAAAAGTGTCAAAGACTTCAGAGAACCAGAAAGATTAAGGTTATGCTTTCAGTAATGCATAAAAGATTAGTATTCACTGAGTGACTACAAACACCGACGGGCAGTGCACCCCGACAGGCAGAGAAACCCGAGAAGAAAGTCACAGTGATACCCAGGAAAGAAACCCGAGCAAGCATTATCGACGAGCATAATCACAAGCATTACCGATGAGAAGAACTTCATAGTGATGCCTGATAGACAGACAACCCCGATGGAGATGTTCGAAGAGAACTGGAGTGTTGACTGAAGCTAACGAAGATTTAAACATTGAAAAGAACTTAAGTTCAAAAACAACAAAAGACTTAGCTGGAAAGAGCTAAAGGAGTTAACTGGTTGTTAATATTGTTTTCATCGACAATTTAAAGCCAGAGATAAGAGAGAGATTTAAAATGGTTTTATTCTAGTTGTCAAAGAGAAATCTACCACATAAAACTGAAGTAAAGCTTTAAAGCAAGATTGGCTAGAATTGCGGATCACGCCTAGAATAAGAAATTCAAGAACTGAGAAATGGTGATATCATGTCTATAAAGAGACAAGCTAATTCATTATGAAAAAGGAGTGAATAGAGAAAGAGGATGTTGAAGAGAAACTGGCGAGGAACAAAATCATACAGTCCTGATCAATCAAGCTAAAGAACAAAGCTAATTCTGTGGACACCGAGAAACAGAGAAGCACAGCATCACCAAGCAGAAATAAGTGGAGCAAAGGTATTACACCCCCCCCCCGCTCTCAATTATTCTAACAATATTGTCATAGAATTCAAGAAACCAAAAAGATAAAGTTTATGTTATGAGTAAACATATAAAGCCAGTGTACACCGAGTGATAGTAAACACTGATGGACAGTGCACACCGACAGATAGAGAACCCCGAGTAGTCATAGTGTATATCGAGCACTGCAACACCGAGCATAACTGAAGTGAACCCCGAGCAGAACTAAAGGTAATTCTTGAGGAAAACTAGAGTCAATGACCGAGAAAACTATGAGTTGATCACTGATCTGAACTGGAGTTAGGAAATGACAAAATACTTAGCTGGCAGGAGCTATATAGAGATTTAATTGATTGATTGATTTGTTTTTATCGATCAGATGAACTAAAGATTTAAAACTAGTTTTATTCACAGTTGTCAAGGTGAAATCTATGAAATAAAACTAAAGAAAACCTTTAAAGATTAAAGCAATGCATGGCGATATTTGCGGATCAAGAAAGCTATCTATGTCAAGAACAAAGAAGAAAAGGAGATTAAACAATGAAATCATGTCTATATAAAGAGACAAGTAATTCATTATGAAAAAAGGTAATGCTAAGTATAATTGTGGTGAAGATAGAAGTCTTCATGCAAATATGATCATACAGGCTGAAGAACAGAGCCAAGAATTCTGCAGACACTGAGCAAAAGAGAAGCAACAACATTCACTAAGCATAAAGAAGAAAGAAGGGGAGCAAAGGAATTGAAGAGAACATTGATCAGAGAGGTACTACGGACTTACAATAGATATGAAAATTTTCAAGTTAAAGTTGCATTATTAAACAAATCATTTATTGTTTCAGTTTAACCATTGATTCAGAAAATCTCTTAACTGAGTGGGATTTAACAGTCCTTAATTTGTTGAGATACTCAAGAGTATCAAAATGTTTTTCTTGTTGACAGCATAGTGAATGCCTAAGGTCAAAATACTAACCAATCATTTTAAATCCTCTAACAAGGTCTCACTTAACAGTGTGTTTGTAACCTTTAATAGGGTTGGCTCTTCACCGAGCTCACTTCAAAAGAGTGAAAATTTTGGGTTACCAGTCCCAAGTGGTTTTTCCCTTAACAGGGTTTCCACGTTAAAAATCTATGTGTCAAATGTGTATATGGTTCATTGCTTTGATGTTTTTCTTTATACATTACTAAAACAGGATTGGTCCGGTAAACACTAAGTTTATTTACTGCTATTCGGTAAAGCTTGGAAAAATGATAAACAGAACATTCACCGAGCAGTATATATTGGATAAGATTACTAAAAGGCATACATCTTGTAGGACTAAAGACAACTAGAGGTTTTATATATGTGATATAAATTTTTGGTTAGATTATTGGATTAATTGTTGAGGCCACTGATTCACCCCCCTCCCCCTCTCAGTTATTCTAACAGGATTCAGCACTAAACAAACCAAATATCTATGCCTACAATCTCTCAGATCTTTATCAAGCTCTCAGCTCATCTTTGTATTAACCTTCGTTCAATCAAGTTCGGAGTCAGTATTATCAATTCTTGTTTGATCAAGTTCATAATTGGTATCTCTATATTTGTGTTCAATCGACCTTTGTTCAATCAAGTTTAAATTCGATACTAACAGTCTTAGTTCAATCAAGTTTGAGACTGATCTGATCAGCTATATTTTGTTCAATCAAGTGTGAAATTCTCAAACGTTCTGAATTCAACATCAAACATTCTTTGAATCAATGCATTGCTCGCACATCAATTCAAAGAGGGGAAAATGTAACCACCCTAATTTGGTCTACTCTAACTAGAGACCCTATTTTCCCTAAATGTGATCATACCCCTAATTATGTCAATCCAACTATTCAATTATTGGCATAATTCATCAAAATCAATTTAATCGCTTAAAATCAAAGAGACTTCATCACTAACTCACATTAATTACCTTGGCCTATTTAAATCAAATCAACCCAATTAAATCCTTGGCTAAAGTAATTAATTAAAAGGATCACTTTCACATGGAAAGTCAATCCATGAACCAATGAGAGTTCACTCACATGAATCACTCACATGGATCACCAAAGATTCAATCCTCACCTCTCCACACAAGTTGATCTCAACCACTCATTTCTCAAAATATTTCATAAAAGGAGTGAACTTTGAGCTCAATAGGCCCACAATTTTAGAATTTTGAATGCACTCTTATGTTGTCATTTTTATTTCATGATTTCACATAGCTAATTAGATAACTTTCATTTGTGCTTCCATGAATCTTTGCATTATTTCTAAGCATGAATTGCATGATAGTTAACTTCAATTCTCAATAAATCTTTCATTCTATGACTAAATGTGTCGCTGATTTAATGCATAATCTGAGGGCAATTATAGCTTAAATCAAACTCTTCTTAGTTAGGAAGCAATATGTTGATTTCAATTTCCTTATGCTTTTCAATTGATTTCCATATTTCTAACCATTGATACAATGATATATTCAAGTATTGTGTTGCAGCTTGCAGGTACATAATTCACACACACAAAAGCTAGAAACAAATACCAAATACTCAAGACCAAGCTTGGATAACACATTGAGAATCAACTTTACATCCTCCTTAGTAATATTGCAATCCTTCAGCTATGTTCTTAGTTGTTTATTCTTGGAGATGTAGTCTTGGATGTTGTTTAAACTTTTTTGATCAAGATTCATTCGATCGTTATCAATATGATAACCCTTAATCTTGTCACTTTTACCATACAAATTTTCAAGAGTATCCCAAGCCTCTTTAGGTGTCTTGCATGATTCAATATGAAATTGTAAATTAAAAGAGACAAGTGAACAAATGTAACCAAGAGCTCTCTCGTGATTGATCTCTCATACTTTACGAGCAGTAGCATCAGTAGGTGCAGGAATAGATTCTTTAACATAGCCTATGCAACATTTTTCCCATAGATAATTCCATACTAATTTTTTCCATGTTTCATAATTATATGGAGTTAGGAGTTCAATTTGATTTTTCCCCATATTACTAACATGCAGCAAAAGGAATCAAAGAAATCAAAACACCACAAGATTACACCCCCCCCCCCTCAAAAAAAAAAATCACTCAATCAATGATCACCCCTAAAAATATATGATTGTGGCACTTAATAAACTAGTGCATTTACAATTCTGGAGTTATTTTCCAGATTTTTACAATGTCCAAATTGGACCCAAATATTGAAAGTACAATATAATCTTAGAATTAAAGCTTCAAACCTACACCAATGAATAGTGCTCAAAAAAATATTAACTTTCAAAAAATGAATCACCTCAATCTGATGTCATATGTGAAAGTTATAGTTGTTTGAAGTTGAAAAAATGAGAATGTCCTTTAGATCTGCTGAGAAAACTGATTTTTTGGAAAATCTAGATCACTTGAGAAAAATATGATTCCACCACTGTGGAGAGCACAAAATTATGCCTCAAATCAGAAAACATTGCTCGCAAATTAGAGCCTGGATGACTGAGTTAGAGGCCTCCAAAGTTTAGGTGTAAAATACAAAACTCCAATGGAGACAGGTAAAAAAATTCAAAATAACCTTTGCCAAGTTTGGAAAAACACTGCTAAATTTGGAGATACTATCAAATTTTGAACTTCACAAGTTTCTTTAGAAGTCTTCCAACTTTAGAAACTCCACCAAATACAAGCGACACCAGATAAATTTAGTCATGACTAAATTTGGAAAAATAACACCAAATATGGCATGTATATCAAAGTATGCCAGAATAACTTGGCATGACTGAGCTAGAGGCCCCCAAAGTTCAGGTGTAAAATGCAAAACTCCAATGGAGGGATTGAAAAATTTCAAAAATAACCTTCGCCAAGTTTGGCAAAACACTGCTAAATTTGGAGATATTGTCAAATTTGGAACTCCACAAGTTTGTTTAGAAGTCTTCCAACTTTAGAAACTCCACCAAATACAAGCAACGCCAAATAAATTTAGTCATGACTAAATTTGGAAAAATAACACCAAATATGGCATGTATGCCAGAATACCACTAAACTTGGTGGCATGCCTGAACTAAGCACGAAGGCCGAAAAGTCTTGAGGTATGGATATGGGCTTAATAATTTTCAAAAACCTTTTTGTTTGAATTTTTTCAAAATTTTAAAGAATAAAAAATTTGAGTTTTGGGGGCCGAAGCCTAACCCCAAACCCAATGAAGGGATTCCACAGGTTTTAAGGCCACACAGGGCTTATGGGGCACGGGGCCCAACGTCGATCGTAGGGAATATCCCTATGTACTGCCCGTGCGGGGGACGTGGCTATTCTCCATGCAAAATGCATTGTTGACCAAATTTCAAAAAATGGAAAACACTTGATGGATTTGCGTGAAATTTTCAGCATTTGTTCTTTATGATCTGCATATTTTGTGGTAGAAAACCACAAAAATTTTGCAAAAAAAAAAGTGTAATTTTCGCGAATCTAAAAAAAAAGAAAATTGGCTTTATTTTTTTGTCTTTGGTGCATT
>MU225472.1:1079819-1094372 GCA_018584345.1 Thuja plicata | reverse complement strand
ATATATATATATATATATATATATATATATATATATATATATTCAAAAAAAATTAATAAATTTTTTTTAGAATAATAAGAAAAGCTCTTTTTCATAAATAAAAAACCTGCATTTTTTAATATAATAATATAATGTATATAAATTTTTGAATGCATGAGAAAAAATACATATTTCTTTTTATAAAAAAATGTGTGTTGTATTAAATGGGCCTATTAAATGCAGGTGGGGCCAATGGCTCTACTTGCTAAAAAAAATTCTCTCGAATTTGACTTTCTCCAAAATATGGAGAATTTTATATCAAAAATTGTTTGTTCAGTGTTCTGGACTCGATGGTAATATCATTTTCAACTAAAAAAAGCACCCAGTAAAATCTCAATGTTGGATTTCTCCCAAATTCGAGAAGGGGCTTGCAGATCTGGAAGCTCTGATACCACGTAAGAGTCACTGAAAGACTCGATCTCCTAGGATCAGTTGCAAAACCAATATCAACCATCTATAGGAGAGAAAAAAAAGAGAATGAAACATTGGAAAATGGCGCAATAATAGATGGTTATGGGGAGGTGGCTACTAAATCCAAAAGAGTGTGAGACATTCAAATACCCAAAATTGGATGTGAATGAAAAATGTTATTGTAGGATTTTTTCATATTTCCTCCTCATAATTATTCTAATATAACCTAAGCTAGCTTAATATATGTGTAAGAAAAATAAATACTTCCTAACATAGGCAAAAATAATAACCTACACCAACAAGAATAGATACTCATTGAAAGTTAATTATGCTCCATCCAGTGCTCTTATGAATACAAAGGTATAATCTAACCCCATAATATGAATAAACTACTCTCAATATGAGCTCTTTACTATTATCTATTAAAAAATATTCCCGAAATCAATACCTTCAAGCTTGGCATTCAATTTTGAAATTCTTCTTTGCTTAAATAAAAAAGTTCCATACTCATCAATGCATGCAACTCTTCAATACCTACTAGGGTTACCACCTTGCTCTAAGAGTCCACCACAACTTGCTCCAAGCATCTTAGTTTGAAAAGACTCGGCAACTCCTCAGCTCGGGACACTTTTTAATGCACAAGCTTGTAAGCTTTGTATGATAATTAATTCTAGTTGCTCTCCACAAATATTTGCAACTTTGAATAGATAGACTGATGAGTGTTTTTTGGTAGCCTAAAATTTCACTTCTAGCTTCTTACAACTATCAATATCAATTTTTATCCAAGTAATTCAGACTTGAAAAACTTGGCGACTCTTGAACCTTGGAACAATTTTAATGTACAACCCTATTAGCTTTGTAAGATCACTAATTCCTGCTAATCTTTGGATATCTCTGTAATGTGGTATAGATATTTTGATGAGTGTCGTTGGCATCTTAACATTTTCTAGCTTCTTATGATTTTCAATCTCAAATTTCTCCAAGAAATATAGACCGGAAAGACTTGACAACTTCTCCACCTTAAGACAATCGCTTATGCACAACTTTGTAAAGTTACCCAACACACTTCTCAATTTTGGACAACCGTACACTTGTGTTACAATAAAAATTAATTATCCCAGCTAACCATAGACTATTGGCACAGACCAAAAGCATGTTTCATGTGCAGCCGCTTTTCAGCTGCCTACAACCGCCCAGCCAGTTTTCTCATCCATATTTCATAGATGTTGTATCTAACTTTTTCTCTACAACGCTTGTATGTAAATTTATAATGCATTTTCTTATAAATAGAATGTCTGTGCCTGATATTTCAGTGCTCTATTATGTAGATTATTTGTATATTTTGTCTATCTTCATTCTATGTTTTTTTTATAAGAGTGTGCGCTCATATAGAAGCTGTTAATATTTGGAAGAGCCTTGTTGATCATCAGGAAGAGTCTTTTGGGAATCAAAGAAGGGAGGAAGCAGTTTCGATTAAAATTTGAGTATTTTTGGAAAGCTGATTGAAAAGTTGAAAGTTCTCGTGTAAAGAAGGTAATCAAAAGCTATTGAAAGTGACATGATGCGAGGTAGAAGTGTTGCTTTACATTGTTGATGTTTTCCTATTTTTTTGGTGATTAAACAAAAATAAGCATGGTGAAAATACCCCTGCTAACAATATTGAATGGTGGTGTTATTTCGAAGGTGAGAAGAAATTTAAAAAAATTGTTCTCTATTATTTCCATTTTTTAGTGGTCATCATCTAACATTATCTTCTTTGAAACCATCCTCGCCTATGATGCCAAGTTTACCATCGATGACTGAACTAATGTTTCTTAATGGATACATGAAGAGTTCTAGAAACTCAATCGTAATGAACATTTTGGTAATTTTTTTTGTTTTTTGTTTTTAATTATTATATATGTCTATGTAGTATATATGGTTAATTAGCAAGTTATTTAGTAAATATTATTGTTTTTTCATAAATAAGGTTTAAATTATGTATCTATTACCAATAGGCTCATGTTAGATATGCAATAGGAAGGAACAAAGAGAGGAGAAGAATAAAAGAGAGGGATAGAAGGAGAGGGATATGGAGAGCAAAAGAAGAGATCTAGAAATATAGGAAAGAGGGATGGATGGATAGAGAGAGGTAGGTATATCTAAAGATAGATGGGGAGATGGGAAGATAGAGGTAGATATGAAGATAGAGAGAGGAAGAGAGAGATAAAGATGTAGAGATAGTGATAAAGATAAAGAGATATATAGATGGTGAGATTGTGTGTGTGTGTGTGTGTGTGTGTGTAGAGAGAGAGAGAGAGATGAATATTGGTACTAAATTGTATGCGTTGCAATCATTGTCAATATATAGCAGAAGATTGAGCATAAGCTTCATGTTGTAGACATATTCTAAGTATAAACGGGTAAAGAGAAAGAACAATAGTCTTCGCAAAAGGTATAACCTCCATAGTATGGTTTTAGTCAACCCAATTTTTTTTATGTAGAAGCATTCTTGAAGATGTAGATTCATTCCACATTAGATATTATTTTTTCAATTCATAGTTTAATTTACTAGTTATTTGTAGATGTCACTATATTTTACCACATTTCAAAGTAAAATTTAACGCCTTAGGTAAAATACTCAAGGGAAATATTTAATGACCATATATTTTCTTTAGGATAATTGGATTCATGTAATGAGATATTTAGGTTTTGTGAACTCATATAGAGTAATACAATATCATAGTTACATATTTACTAGTGACAAAAATAATTAAAAGTTAATGATAATCAACAAAGGAATGAGAGGATCTATTAGAATCAAAGAGTCAACATTAAATATCACATGAATTTTGTCTCCATCAATTTATTTTGGTTTGATAAATTAGTTGACACTAACTACATTTTTAGGGATTTAGAAAATCACACTACCTTGCTACTAATGTAAATTTTTGACAATTTTGAGAATTGATTTACAAGTGGAAACAACCAATGGTGATCATCAAAATGGAGTTAGAAAAAAATTAGATAAGAATGGATACTTGATCTTAGGTATGAGAGTGACCTGGCATAAAATGAATTTGAAGATTAAGAGGTATCACCTGTACTTATTGCTTGGCTCAAACCTCAATATATTATACAATTGCAAAAGGTTATAATTAGTTGGTGAAATAAATAATATGAAATACGATATTTTGGAGGCTATGTTTCTCCCTGTTTGAAGGTTTTTACAAGCCATTTTATTATTTCTACTTGTTTGTTTCTATTTCATATGCAAAAAAAATAATCCTTCAAATGATCTCCTTATATGACTATATCAAAGATGATTCTTCACGTGTATATATTTAATGAGTGTATCATGAAGATAAAACATAATTGTTTGACACATGAGTGCCTGAATAGTATGTGTTTCATGGTAGAGGTGATATATTACATTTTTATCATGAAAATTTCAAAAGGTTCAAATAGAAAATTTACAATTAAGAAGACTTTCATGATGAACTAGAATAATGGCATACCATCTTTGAAAAATCACTAGTATTTTATGATTTTTCTATTAGTATTTCAACTCTTTTGGAGGAAAAATGCATATTTCAAGTACCAATGAAATGTATCACTTTGGTTTTATTTTGATGTTATAGAACACATGGTAGCATATTTCTATAGATATAAATCATTAAGAAGCAACATTCATATCATAAAGAATGTTATGATGTGAAATACTTGTGTAAATGAAATAGAAATTGATATGCCCCAAAACTATAAATGTTCATATTAGGTTAAGAAATCTGCATTGAAAATAATTAACAAATAAACCAATGATAGGAAAATCATTTTGATATTCTCTTGAAAATAGTATGTTGTTACAAACCACTAATTCCATATAGGGGAAAAATAAAATAAGTAATTAGTGATCTATAGAAGCATAGATATACCATGAAAATATGTCATAGAATATATGTCACACACCTAGTTGTTAAATTAATAATCATAAACTAAAAAAGATATTGCTGAGAGATTTGACAATCATATAGGCACTTCACAGTATACCTTAATCTAGTGGTGGCACTAGTAACAACAAAACAAATGACAAACAAAAATGAACTTAAAGACTTTTATCTTAAGTAGCAAAATGTTAATATCTAACATAACAAAAGATTAGGGCACAAATAAAGTGCAAATGAAAAAGGTTTTAGTAAGCTTAAAATAAAATTTAATTCATGGAAAAAATGCCCGAAGGTTGAAAAAAGCCTAGATTTTAGAAAATAGAAGCAAAATTTTAAGATTCATTAACTTCCAAATAAATAATATTTATTTATGGAATAGCTATCACTTTATACTAGCCTCTATACAAACCTTATGTTAACGTGACTTTTAGAGATGTAGTAAACTAAAAGGAACTTTAAGACCATAGACTCATTTTTTGGAAGCACGCACAAATCTTTAGAATCTCTTTATTGTGATTATATTAAATAGTCACATACAAATAAAATAAAATATTGATATATTTGCCTAGACCCTATAAATAGTAATATACAAAACTAAATTTGTAAAAACATACATTCAATTTGTGCCTAATCTTTCATATTATTATGATCAATTAATTATTCTAATATCATGTTGAAAAAATCTGAAAAAAAAATCTCTCAAAGATATTAAACCACAAGAAAAAAATGAATGACACTAAGAAACAATCATCAAATTCAATTATTTAGAATTGTTAACCATACATCACAATATAAATTCTATACAAAATAAAATTTAAAAAAAAAGCATAGCAGCTCATGGTACATATTTTTTTTAATATTGCTAATTGCTTTCAAATATTTTTCTCATATGAGCATCATCATGAGAGCAATACAAGCTCTTACAAATACAACCAATGGACTAATATTAGATAATCTCCAACAACTACGTCACTTTCAAATGTGCTTATTAGAAACTACATACACATTAGAAGGCAATTACAGAGGACCAAGAGTCAAAGCTTAGAAGTCTACGCTAGATGTCTCTTTGACATTAAAACATTGATCTCCACAATAAGAATTCAAAATAAACTCAACACCTTAAACTATACCCAAGATATTTGATAAGTAACATACTACTAATTACATATTTTTATTTAACATCACTAGGAAGGGTACATATAAGAAGAAAAAAATTTAACATGCCACTATGAATTTGCACTCTGTAGAAAACATGGGTACACACAGTTTGAAGAGACGGTTTTCGTATGTAGGGTTCATACTTGAAGAATATGAGAGTGATATAAGATCAATACAAGTTCTTGTGAGAATGATTTAAAATCAATACAAATTCTTGAAAATACAATTAGATCAATACAAGTTCTTATGAGAATGATATGAAATCAATACAAATTCTTAAATACAATGAGATCTTGATACAAGTTCTTATGAGAATGATATGAAATCAATACAAATTCTTGAAAATACAATTAGATCAATACAAGTTATTATGAGAATGATATGAAATCAATACAAATTCTTAAATACAATTAGATCAATACAAATTCTTATGAGACTGATATGAAATCAGTAAAAATTCTTTTAAATACAATTAGATCAATACAAGTTCTTATGAGAATGATATGAAATCAGTATAAATTCTTGAAAATACAATTAGATCAATACAAGTTCTTATGAGAATGATATGAAATCAGTACAAATTCTTAAATACAATTAGATCAATACAAGTTCTAATGAGAATGATATGAAATCAATACAAATTCTTGAAAATACAATTAGATCAATACAAGTTCTTATGAGAATGATATGAAATCAATACAAATTCTTAAATACAATGAGATCAATACAAGTTCTTATGAGATCAATACATGTTCTTATGAGAATGACATGAAATCAATACAAATTCTTGAAAATACAATTAGATCAATATAAGTTCTTATGAGAATGATGTGAAATCAATACAAATTCTTAAATACAATTAGATCAATACAAGTTCTTATGAGACTGATATGAAATCAGTAAAAATTCTTTTAAATACAATTAGATCAATACAAGTTCTTATAAGAATGATATGAAATCATTATAAATTATTGAAAATACAATTAGATCAATACAAGCATCATGAAACCAATATACAAATTCTTAAATACAATTAGAACAGTAGAAGTTCTGATGAGAATGATATGAAATCAATACGCATTCTTGAAAATATTCTTGAAAATACAATTAAGAAACTAATATTATCAATCACGGAATCAACATAGATCAAAAGTCACTATTTAGAAATTCACATATTGAAAACTATTTAAAATTCATACTTAAAAAGCATGCCTGCTTCTTGGAACTTATTCTCCATTGCCAAATCCACACGGCTGTTCATTTCTGGGGTGAAATGATTCTTCCAGTCACCCACTTCACCTTTGCGAAAGAAAGATCGATTGTTAAAACTGCTGTTATTCAATTGTCCGTTTCTGTTAACATCTAAACTGGAAAGGGATCGAAAGCTACATTGGCTGTCTATGTAACGAATGTCTTCCTCTGTCAAAGAAGATCGCCCAAGGAAATCTGCAATCTTTCTGATGTGGGACAAAGAATCTGCCTTCATTTCTTCGTAAGTCAAGAACAAGATGTTACTCTGATTCCTACTGGCAGTCCAAAAGCCCAAGACATGATCAACAAAAGGACCCCAGAGAGAGACACCATTACAGAATGAATCAAAGAACACCTCCTTAGAAACTGGGGCTGTCGTTTCACCAGTAAAGAGAGTTTGCAGTGCAGGCAAGAACTTCCAGTGCGAAACGAAAGTGTCCTTGGGATTCCGAGCAATATAAATGATTCGGCAGCCCAAAGACCTGATTTGAGGTGGAAGAGCAGAGTAAGGAAGATGGGTGCCGAGCAATCTTGGAGATGGCATTTCTGCAATTTCCGTGGAGGCATTGGGCATTGCTCTTGAATTGTAGATGCTTTCTAACTGAGGAATCAACTCATGGGCATTCTTTCCCTTCAAAGCATTGCCCTTGCTTTCGCTCATAATGCTCGCAACAATGGCTTTCAACCAGGTAGTTCCCGTCTTCGTTCCAGAGCACACAAACACATCGTCCTCCCGTGCTTTGAACTGTGAATACATTTTCATTATTCCTTCCAGAAGTGAGCGCTCATAAAAGAAACCATCATGTTCAACAAGTTCAGTTCCATAAGGACTTGAACCTCTTCTGCCACCAAATCCTGCAGACATATTCAAACAAGGGGTAAGGAATGTATGGAGGACCAGATAAGAGTGCAAACGATTAGTTCGCATGTTTAAAGAAACAAAAATGTCTCATCTGCTCTGGAATCTTCCTCGCCTAAGATGCCAAATTTTCGGCCACCATCTGTTGAGAAAGAAAGACAAAAGAAGATCTCATCTGCTCTGGCATCTTGCTCACCTACGATGCCAATTCTAAATATCTGGGGTACGCTTGAATCTACAGATTTGTTTTCTTGTTCACCGTCACTCCCCTCCACTGTTCGGACATAATTTATTTGTTGTTTCTTACCCAATGTGGGAATACAAAAATCCACCTATTAAGATTTGAGAATCCTTGAATATTTGTAACATATTTGATTTTTTTCCTTAGCATTATCTCAATAATAACTGTACCATGCCACTCAAATCTAATCCATATAAATGTTGATCCTTTTTTCGTATAAATACTACATATATTTGACATAAACATGAAATGAATATGAATGTTGACTTTATGTTGAATATTTCTTTTGATGAAATCTTTTAATTGAGAAGTGTTTTAATCTCCACTATGATGTTCTTGTTTTGGAAGGAGATATATTTTGCATTCTATCTTTTCATGATCTCCCAAAATATCTCATCTACCTTAATTGGCCACCAATGTGAATGAATAGCTCCATTAATAGTGCAGTGTATTGAACACACCCGAATGTTGAAAGGAAGGGGTGAATAATATAAATTAAAACATAACCATTCATTAACTTTTGAGTCATTTAATTAGATGTCTAGAAGTAAGGAGTAAAGACACAACATTAATCATCAAACAAGAATACCAAGACTTTTACATGGAAAAGGGTCGACTCAAAATATGAAAAGGTATAGCGAGAAGCTCACTCCCAGACATGCAACAAAAATTAATTTACTTAGGGCAAGATAAAATAGACTTGTAGACTAATGATCACTTCTCCAAAGCAAGATACAATGAGATTACAATCAAATACATAATGTGAACTACTATAGAGGAAGTATTTGATAAATGTTGATAGTGAAGTCCCTTTTGTAGCCCAACTGTTTTGTTACGCTTATACACTTCATAATCATATGATACATCACTGGTTTATTTCACACATTACAAAAGTTCACATAAACTCTCATGTCTCCATAAATGATTTAATCTTTCATATACATCCTTTGTGAAATCCAAAACACTAGTTAGGTCAACTCAAATAGGACATAATGAATGAAATGTGCAACACTGTGTAGGTCAGACTCCACTATACTCAACATTATCAAAAATAAGTTGTGAATAAACAAAGACTTAATCTGAATTCCAAATCTACCATACAACATCCTCCAATAAAAATGAAATAAGTTAGGAGAAGCCACAACTAAAGTAGTATACCTAGTTGGCTTAGATATCAACACCACTGTTGAAACTGCTAATTATTTGTCTTCTTGTCACAGGAGATCAGCAATCAAAACACCATGCAGACCACCATACAAGATATGTAGACCATTAGAAAGTATTTTTCCATTTTTACTTGAATTAACTAATCATCATATACATGTGGAGATCAAGTTGGTTTCTCCTAAGGGAAATTGGATACATCCTTTGGACTATGAAGGAATTCCTTTCAGGTGCAGAAGGTTCTTTAAAATAGGTCATGTTGCAGCTAAAAGTGGTCTAAGCTAGCACTACACGGTTGTGAAGAGTACATCCCAACAGAGCTTTTCCTAGGTTGTGGCTTAGAATTCTCCTGCTTCTTCCCCTTCGACTGTAGTGCCTCCAGTGGTGAGCATGATTTTATCCCATGAAGATGCTATTGGTGTTAGTCATGTTGTTGATATGATGAGAATGGGTGCCCCCTTTATGATTTAATCCATGTGTGGGTTTTTTATTATGTTGGCCCTGTTGGAACTGTCTTTGAAAGTTCTTTGATGGATGGATCTAGGCTTCTTGTTGGTATGATAGATGTTGGTGGCTATGTTGGTCATGTAGTTTCTCCTTCTTCGGTAGTTGGTGGTTCTGGGTTCTGGTTCTCTGATGGTTGAGCATGTGCATTGTGTTGGAACCTTATTGGGTGCTGCAAATTCGATGTCGGATTCCTTATGTTGGCAGGATGAGGCTGCTAAAGTGGAAGAAGGATGGATTATGGTTAAAGCTAAATCTTTCAAAAGATCCTCTCCTTATTTTGATATGACTCTTCGGTCCCATAAGAAGGGGACTAAGGGATAATATTGTTGTTGGTTTTATCTCTGGGTTGCTGATATTTAAAGTTTAATCTATGGCAGTGCTCTTTTGTGTGTTACTTGGGGGGATAGGCCTTTTGTTATGGCTAGTATGTTGTGTAATTGGAACTTTTAAAGCCCTATCTTAAGTTTTTTCCTTTCTACAAGGTTTTGAGGCCCCTTCAAAACCTTCTTTTACATTAGTCAAAAACTAATCATCATATGTTGGTTCAAAGAAAGTAATTCATAGTTTTTGCAATCACAATGCAGGTCGAAAAGACTATCTCATCAACATAATGAATATCATGTGTTGAAGCACCAACAATCCAGAAACTCATGTCATTAGTTTCATACACTACCTTTAATATCTTCCCAAACTTCATAGCCAAATTAATCACCATGGCAGAATGCAAAGCATTCCAGTGAGCCAATTGGAAAACCTCAAGCTAATAGGTTGTGATCTAGAATTTGTGCTCTTATATTTTTTTTCTACAAAAGACATTTTAACATAAAAATATGACAATAGGTAAAAAAAGCACCTATTAAATTTAGAATCCTAAACTATACAACAATAGGAATGTGATACAAAACAATTTCCTTTCCTTTTTAACTTTTATTGACTCTGTGTCATGGCCTTAAGATCCATTGCTAAAACTTCTTTGTGTCGGTCCTCCATCAGGGCCTTATTCTACCAATTATGAAATATGTGAAGGTCGTTTCTATTAAAAAATATTCCCCTCCTAAAGACGGCATTCCTTTTGCACAAAATATCCATCGTCATTATGTTGTTTTTCTAACAGACCCTGAAGATACTCTTTTGGATGAGGATGCATGTGTCCATTTGGGCCAAACGAACACCTAAGTAGGATAAGTTCACCCAAAATTGGTCGCATGGCTTTGATACGGATGATGGTAATTCTAATTGTGTTCCCTTTGATACATAAGTGTCATATTATTACAACCCTAGTTCTAATATTAAGGGCAAAGAAAGGTGGAAGAGACTTCAAAATTGTCAGCTAAAGGGAAGAAGAAAATCCCTCTTTTTTCCCACTCGATCAGTGGTGAAAATTTCTTTGTTCATTCTCCTGTGAAGAAAACTGAAAAGAAAATTTTCGTAGAGGATGTTAGCAAAAAAGATAACTGGGACCTTGGTTTTGATCCCTTGTCTATGGACCCACCAGGTATTGACATTCTGGTTGAGAATGCTAAAGAAAACTCTAATGAAAAGGGTCCCTCTATTACGGAAATAAAGGATATGAGAAAAATGGTTAAAGATATTACTGATGGCCACTCCGGATTTTTCATGTGGCTGGTCTCAAAAGTGTATGCCTTGAGGGAGAGGGTGAATTCCCTTATTGACAAATCAAACAAACACAGAGCAATGTTACCAATACTCTTTCTACGGAGAATGTTGATAAAATCCTTTCCCTAATTAAAAATGTAGATAAAGATGTCAAGGTCATAAGGGAAACTCATGAAGAGAGATTCAAGAATCCAGAAGATTCATTTGATAAGGTTCAGGAGAAATTACATGTTGTGGTGGCAGTTAGTTGAACAACAATGCAAACAGCATAAATGGGCTTAAGGAGTTGAATGAACAAGTTCAAATTATTTAGGGTATCTCAAAAAGTAATTCAGGTTCTCTTTCAAGGAGTGTAAGAATTAAAGAAAAGAAATGTATGGCTATGCATTGTGACATGGGTATGAATCATGTTCTTGATCCTTCTTCAAAAAATCATAGCAAGGATAAAGGTAAGGGCTCCCAAGAAAACATAGTTCATAAGGTTTTAAATATTTATGCTGATTTTATTTCGACAAATGAAAAACTCATGAAACAATTGTAGTGATGTAGGTCTTCTTACCTATGTTTGGTTTACTTTTGGTTAGTGTTTTCCTAGTTGTTGTTTAGAGTCCTTCCTCTAGTTTTCTAGTTGTCTATTTTTTTGTAAAAGTTTTCATTGTCCCTTCAAAATTTATTTTCTTTTAATTAAAAATAATAGGACTGCAGTGAGATATAGAGGAAAAACACTATCTCATAGTCATAAGGAGATGCACTAATTCAACACTTATCCAATTTATTCAACCACTCAAATATGAGTTTGAGTGCAAAAATAATCCACACATCATCCAAACCATTTAAATAATTATCGAGGTGACAACATCTAATCAAACAAAAAATCAAGTGTATCAATACGTACCATAACTCTTTAGTGATATACAGTTATTTGATGAGCCTACGAACTCCCTTCTATCGTTCTAACCATTCTGACATGGCACAACTACTCTCATTTATATCTCAACATACATCATCTGAATTCACACAACTTTTCTCCAATATGCATCATTTGAATCAACAATGACCACAGCTTCAATGTGCACATACTCTATTCATCTAAGTTAATGACAATACAATTTATTAGATATCAAGTTCATATCAATGACAACACATATTACAAACAATCTCCCCCTTTGTCATTCATAGAAAAGATACAATATATGTCTGAAAAATTACATTTGTACATGCTCTATTATTTTCACCAGCATTTGACATCAAGGACAAAGGTTATAGTATCTACATCATCAGAACTATACTACATATAGGTATATGTATATGTATATGCATATTCATATGCATATGTACATGTATGTGTACATATAGAAACACACACACGTGTGTGTGTGTGTGTGTGTGTGTGTGTGTGTGTGTGTGTGTTTATATATATAATGTGTGTGTACACACACATAATATGTATATAGATATATGGGTATGTGCACCAAGTTGTGAACCAAAAAGGGGGTATAAGTGGACACATTTTTTTGAAATCGGGTAAACCTAAACTTGGAACAGACGTTTGAGGGTCATGCACTCAAAATTAGAAGATGTGTAAAAAATTAAAATTGTAGTACTCTAAATCTAGTTTCTAAAATACTAAAAAAAAAATAAAACCGATAATATTAAGAGGGTCAAACCCCGTGTGCACGAAAACCTGTTCCTGATTTTTTTAGAAAAAAACATAACATAGTTGTTTCCGTGCGTTGTACAAAAGATATAGTTATATTACTTATTTTTCAAATCCCTTTGGTAGCATGATAGGTAAGAGTGAGATCTAGAAGTCTAAGCATTATAAAATTAAGCATATATTAGGGAAAGGAAATTAATAATAGACTCTTTTAGAAGGGTAGAAAGGATAAACAAAGAATTCATTTATTCATAAAAAATAAAAAAGAATATTTAAATCATAAACAATTAAAGGAGCAATCATATTGAACCAAATCAATGTACTATATTTTTGAAGATATGAATCTCATTAGTAGCCTCACGTAAAATGAAACAGTCTATTCTGACAATACAGCTATAATAATAAATTATACATGTACGCAAACATTAATTCTCGTCGTAACATTAGCCAAATGAAGTATAAAATAGGGTTTTTTAACTGCCAAAAATGTTAATACAAGAATATGTTTATAGTCTGTAAGGAAGAACCAATCAAAAAACATTTTGAGAAAGCATTGAGCAGAAGAGCAATGGAGTCTAATATTAAACTCATCTGCCTCGATGAAAATAATCTTAGAGCCTTAAGAGGACCGATCAAAGCGGATAGGGGGGATAAGCTGCTACAAACAGACAACCTGGGTAATACAGAAATGGAAAAATAATGGGTGAGGAATCTTTCAATAATGACTATGTGTATAGAGTCAACTATGATATAGTTGGTACCTTTGCTGCTATCCTTCCTACTCTAAAGATACCCAAAGGTGTGGTAATTTCTGCTTGTTTAGAACTTTTAAATGAAAAACATTGTAATGGAATTATGCTTGCTATTAACAGTGTAAATACAGATTTACTGATACCCTTTCCAGAGGAGTATATTGAGAGCCCCATGGGATCTCTGGCTAATAAGATTCACTGTGTTAGAAGACCTATTCTGGTTTTTAAAGATAAAAAGGTGTTTGCAGAAAGACTGGGTTTCATAAAAAGGAATGCAGAGTTCCTCCTAAAATGGCTTCGAGTGAGGCTGTGTGAAGATGTCAAGTGGGTTAAGGAGTATCTAGAGGCAGAAGGATTTGAGGTGGAAGCGGACTTTGGCTCCATGACACTAGATGATAAACAACTGTTTCCGCCGGTCATTTTGAAGAAATCGACCAAAGGCTTTAAGGTGGTCAAAGGCAAAAGGAGATTTGACATTGGCCTTGAAGACTCAGATGAAGATGAGGAGTAAATTTTTTTCCACACCCCGGTTAGAAGGAAACTGTAGTATAAAGTGAAGGAATTACTACTACTATTTAGCTTTAAGTTCAGACAGATAACTCTCTTACTATCATAAAACTCTAGAGGTTCTTTTTTGTTTAATTTGATTTCAGCATGGAACTCTCGACATAGTTTATTATAGAAACTAGGCAAGCGTACCTCTTACATATATTAAAAGAAAAACTATATTGGTCAAGTCAAAATGTGTTTTTCTACAATATTTGAAGGATTGTTTAAATGCACTGAGATTCATGAAAGTATATATTGTGTAGGGAGATTTCTGATTTAAAATAAGCAGGTAAACATACACGTACATATATACATACAGATATTTACATATATATAAATACAATTATATATATATATATAAGTACATATATATATATATATATAAGTACATATATATATATATATATATAAGTACATACATA
>MU225472.1:1057354-1070517 GCA_018584345.1 Thuja plicata | reverse complement strand
TGGTATTTGTAAATATATATAAATATATACACATATCTAGAGATAGATATATGTATAAGCTTGGTATCACTTCATATTAATGTAATCATGTCTCTGTTGGGGGGATATGACTGTGCTCAAAACAAAAACTAATCTTGTTGTTATTAGGTAAGGTATGTAGTTAAACCTAATTCTTATCTTTGTTTTAAATTATCTGCCACATTAGTTCTACTTATGTAAATGATAAGAACAGATCCTTATATGCCTAGAAGAATGGGGTTATTTACATGTATGATTTGAGAGATAAGGTAGATGGGCCTTCCTTGTTTAACTATAAAAAAATGGAGTTATTTCTCTTTGTCTTGAACTGCGAGTGGCACCAGTTTCTTCAACAATAGTTCGGATAGATAGACAAGAAGTTGTTATGAGGTGAGTATGCAGGTCTATACATAGTCATTAAAGGAATGAGGTATAATTGGTTACTTTTCTCATGAATGATAATAATATTGATAGTATTTAGTAGGTATATAAACTCAGATACTAATACATTAATCAGGACCGAATCCTGTCTTTTTCGGAGATATTGGCAAGAAGGACTAATGTATATAATATGTCAAGCAACTATGTGTAGAGTAATGTGTCCACAAGTACATGCAAATCTCGGACGGGTTAGAAAAGAACTCAAAGAGCACAATTCTGATAATTCATTGGTGAAAGAGGATGGAAGGCAAGACATCGACTGTGCTAAATTGTAATATCGAGGGCCAAAAAATTTCAAGATATAGATTTCAATGTAAATACTGGTTTGATACCATTTGTAAATGAGGGAATTCCCTCATAATTAAATATAATTAAATGCAATAGAACAATTTGGACTAAGGTCCCGGGCTAGACTGGGGGATTTCTTCTTCATTCTTTCCCACCAGTGCCCGCAGTGAATGGAGATTTTTGTAATTGAAAAACTTTATTAATAAAATTTTGGCTACGACCTTTTGCCAATGAAAAAAAAAAAGAAAAAAGAGTGAGATCTAGAATTTGTGTATTTTTGTAATTTTCTGATGAGTATTTTTTTTCTGTGATTTTTTGAAGTGACCGCATCCTGAAAATTTGGTACATGTTCGTGTGCTGGGCATAACTTGCATCAGAATAATCGAAAATGAAAACTTTTTTTTAAAAGTGTATAGAATCAAGTGTAGAACAATAATATGTAATTTGGTTAAGTATATCAAAAGCTATTTAAAAAATGGTAAACATATGTATGTGAGGACTGCCAAGACACTAGTAAAGAAAATTAAATTTTACTATGCTAATGTTGTCCAAAAATAGAGAAATTTATATGGTTAGAAAGCTAAAAAGACGTATGAGATTATGGTGAAAATTATAGAGCTACCCTCTTGACAAATTGCAAACCTGATGAAGATAAAGTTGAGAATTCATCTTACAAGATGAAAAAATGTCTAAAAGAACAAAAATAGAGGGAAAATGAACCTCCAAGCCTTTGGATCATTTTCCAAGCCTCTTCCCAAGCCATAACCCGGTCGGGTTTCTAAATTTCAAATAACCTGATTGGGTTTTGAAAAGCAAAAAGTAATTTTTCAACTCCTACATGGCTAGATTGGGTTCTGGAGAATAAAATGCACAATTTTCACTTCTTCAAAACCCGATCAAGTTTTGAAGAAGTAAAAATTATGAATTTTACTCTCTCTCTCTCTCTCTCTCTAGAAGGTCATGGAGGTGTATTGAAGGATTGAGGACATTCATGTAATCAGTGAACAATCAAAGATTGTATTCATGATTTTGAACAAGAAATAAGAGTAAAATAATGATGGTTGGATGTTCCAGATGATGTTCAAGGTTGATTCAGGAGCCAATAAGTGATTGGTTGGGGTATGAGTTCAGCATTGGTTGAATTGAGTCCAAGGATGGAGGGCGAAAGTTCAAATCAATTTGAGTCATGATGGTTGGACAAGGAAGTGAACTTGTTCAAAAGTATGATGTCTAGGTTACCAAAAGCCATGGATCTCTATTGAAGCCTTTTCGTTCAACCTAATTCCTTGAGGGAGTACCATCCTTTTATGAATTCTTTGAGTTGAATTACACTAGAACAAATTCTTTGACCATAAAGCAATAACAAACAAAAATACACTAATACACCAATACATCAAATCAACAATACAATATGGTGCAGAGCACCAAGGGAAAAAGAAGGAAGACAGGATCACCTAGAAGACCCTAGAAGGGGAAGACTAAACAAAGACCATAAAAGTTCATTTGTGGATGTAATGAGATCAATAAAATCCATTTCACATGTTTACATGGCCTAAGGGTCACTTTATGTAATGGGATGCTATATAATGCCTTATTGGCACAATTGGTCTAAAAGGTCAATTTGGGGGTTCATGGATTAAAAGGTGTTAAATATTGATGTAATGCTCACATATGGTGTAACAAGGTCATTCTGATCTTAAAATGATGTAGTAGAAGTCAGAAAGGTAATAGTTGCAACAATGATACAAGAAAAATGTAAAATTGTCAAAAGTTGATAATCTAGCCTAAAGGGCTAAAGTCATGAGTTAAAGGGGTAGAATAGGAGTTTTTATACGTTTATGGTCATTACAAGACCATTACAATCAATGTTGGGTCTAGAAAGTGTTAGTTGTCAAATTTGACAACTTGTTGTCAACATTAACAACATTTTGTGTTTGCGAAATTGCAACAAAAGTTGCAATAGTCAGTTGTAACTGTCTTGGGTCGGTGTTTGATTTGTTTTGAGGAGTTATTGTTAGGGAAACAATATATAGTCGGGCGTGGATACACGATGAAGCAGGTCATTCTGGGTGGAGAACAAATGTAATGAAGTTTTGAATCAATAAAAGAACAAATTTTATGCAACTATTTGGTTTTCTGGCACGTGGAAGAATTTGGACTTTCTTGTGTTTGCCAAGCATTAAAGACCATCATCTTTAATGGATTTTGAAAAGAACATAAATTTATTCTATTTTATGAATAGAATAATATGTTGTATAATTATCTAACCACACTAAGTTACCACCATACAAATTATTAAGATATGATATTTTGAAAACAACGTATTATTATATTTTATGAATATTTATAAAACATTACCTCCGGTGTTCGAGCTACCCGTCCACGTCTAATAGAACGAGCACTCCTTGGTGTGCCTGTATCATTAGTTGCACCCTGCAATGCATATTATTCATGTATCAATTTAGATTCTTTTATACATAAAAATTTATTTACTTTTAACAGATTTAGGTAATTAATTAAAATAACATGTCAAAACACAAATTTAAACAAACCTGTGTCGGCTCTATACCATACACCATTGTCAACAGATCATCTGTGAGTTTCATATCCTCAGTAGTGGATGCATGACATCTTCTCCCACAATGTACACATGAATGGGATGTCGAACCATCCGCACTCGCCTGACTATCTACCCCATCACATATACCATTACAACTGATGCAGATATGCTCAATGGGTTGGGTTGACCCTGCAATTGTATCTGATGATAATGGAATTGGCACGGGATGAGATGATCCTAATGGTGTATCTGATGACAATGGAGCTGGCGTAGGATGGGATGATCCTAATGGTGCATTTGATGGAGATGGAGGTGGCGCAGGCACTGATCCATCCTCTCCTCCAACTAACTGAGTGCCATGCTGGATAATGACATTTGGCAATGATGCAATTGCATGAAGTGTCTATATATCCATAGACTCCTTCACCACTACTGGGACCACAACATGAATGAGGGGTTTTCTCGCAGTACACCTCCTCTCTTGTAGTCGGGTAATCCTACGTGTCCCAGGTCTATCATGCACAAAGCCTCTCCCTCTACCCTGGAACTCACGAAAGTCAAAGTAATTCAACTTCTCGCCGAGGATAAACTCACAGTATAGCTTCCTCAAAAAATATAAAGACACCTCATTATTATTACAAGGTGGTTGGTCAAATACCATGTACCACCTATCCCAAAAAGCTAAGTTCATCCCCCTATGAGCACACCAATGTATAGGAAATTGTTTTGTATTATCTTCTAGGGAGGTGCTAGTATTAGGATTGGTAAAAAGGGCATATATGTCACTTTTTATGGCCTTTGATTTTACATCCTCATATGATAAACCATCAACATAATATGTACGACATCTATCCCTCCATGAACCCCATTTTGTCACCTCTTGAGACACCTCATTTGCACTATTGGACATTTGTTCTAATGTAGTGGCAAGGGTAGAGTGATGTTGAAGACCGGAAGCCTTCAACCTATTGACTAATATATTAATTTGTGCACTATTTTGGTTAAGGTGTTGCACGAGGTCCTCTTGTGTTGCATTTACATGACCTAATGGCACATGTGGAGGGTCTACAGGTGGTGATGGTTGTGGAGGAGGAGAATTTTGAGGAGGTTTATGGGTGGCAATGGTGGTTGAGGAGGATTTTGAGGAGGGTTTATAGGTGTCGATGGTTGTTGAGGAGGATTTTGAGGTTTTTGCAATAGGTGTGCATCTAGGGGTGGTCTTTCATTTCTTTTTCGTCTTCTTGGGTTACTTGATGAATCTGATATGAAATTAATAAAATAAAACTAAAAATCAATATCATAACCTAATTTGATTACAAATGCAAAAAAAAACAATAAATCATACCTTTGTTACGGGGCACCATTGCTTGAAAATGTGGAAATTGTAGAAGAAATGTTGTTTTCTTCATAGCACAATTGGGTTTTAGTGCTTTTTTGCCCTCCTTCACTCTGTTGTTCCACGGTTTAGGCATTAGAAATGGCCTAAGCCACAGGCTTTCACAAATATATAATGTTTCTCATAACTCGATCGGGTTCTGAGACAAAATGAGTTTTTTGATAATATTTTCAAGGCTTGGTTACCAAGCCTAGAACAATTTTGAATTTTTAATAACCTGATCAGGTTATATGAAATTTGAATTTTTTTAAATATGTGTCCACTTTTTTGGTTCACAACTTGGTGCACATACCCATATGTGCATATATATATAGCTAGATGTTTGTGTGTATATATACATATATTTAGATATATGTGTATGTGTGTATATATGCATCCTTTCTTCCAATAGTGTTGTCAATGCATTGTTGAGTTAGTCTCTTTTGATTTTATAGTCAAAGGGTGTACACATACATAAGTGTGTGTGTGTGTGTGTGTGTGTGTGTGTGTGTGTGTGTGTGTGTGTGTGTGTGTACACCCTTTGACTATAAACTCAAAAGAGATTAATTCAACAATGCATTAGCAACACTTTTAGAAGGAATGTTGTCTTTATATTTTACTATGAGGTCAGCTAGTGTTGCATCCAAGGAGGCCTTTGCTAAGCTGAGAATATGGTTCTAACACTCAAACTACAAGAACAAGACCTCAACTGAATCAACATTATCCAAAATATTCATTTTCTACTTAGTTTGTGTTACTTCACCCAAAATGTTTGTGTTACTTCTCCCAAAATCATATGTACTAGCTAATTCAAATATTTGTGACTCATTTGAGTCAATATGTCCCTTGATGTTTTTTTGTGGAATGTGTCCATCTTAAGAAAAATTGATACAGTATCGAAACATCATCAATACAACCTTTGAACTTATTCAAACTATTTTGCAGAGAAATTTGTGCATTGGCATATTAGTTAATGACCTTGGTTGTTCTCTTGTAATTGATCATCCTAAGACATTCCTCCTTTTCTTTCTTCTCCAAGTGGGTTGAATGATCCTTAAAGAAGTCCCTAAGTAGCTTTAACTTATGTTGTAGAGCTAAAGGTGAGTAACTATCTACCTTTGGTAGGCCCTCATGTATTACATATGTTGCATCACCAATCAAATTTCATTTCATTTCATGTTCTTGCATTAATTCCTCACTTCTTGAGGTGTTCATAATATGTCCTAGTTGAAACTTATGGAGAGGGGAAATTCTTGACAAATCAATTTGCCCCTCATATGTTGGCATTTTCAATAATTGTGGGATTACCATAGGTTGAAATTGCATTTGAATACCTAAAAGGTCATTGAAGGAATTAGATGATCCTTTTCCATTATATTTACTTGAAAAGGCCCCTTGTTTCTTATTAATCTTTGTATAAATGTATCAAGGTTACAACAACATTTTTTGTTTCTCCTTTTCCTTTATCAGTGTTCCTTTTAGCATCAATGACACAAGTCTCTTCTCTACATTTTTTATATTTTTGGAACATTTTGTTTTGTTTTGAACTTTGCTATGCATTATCCAAGGGAGGAACACACTCCTCATTTCTCCTTTTTGTAAAAGATGCATAATATTTGACTTCTCAAAGGAGACATCTTTCTCTACTCAACACTATCACCATCAACCTCTATTATAGGAACATCAAAAGTAGACATTTTAGTATCTTGTAAGTTAGAGAGATCTTCTAGTTCTTTGTCATCTAGAGGATAACACCCTTTAGTCACTACTTATCCTTTCATCTCATTTAATATTTTTATAGTAATCTCCTTAATTTATTTCTATACTTCTTTGTCTTTCTCCTCCATGCTCATAAGGAAATTTACCATTTTTTTGTTCTCATCTCTAGATCTTGTCTTTCTACTTTTTTAGTTTTTTTGTTCTTTTGATGATGTGTATGCAGCTTGCAAAAGTGCTTGTTCTCTTAGTTGTGCTTCAAGTTTACGTCACTTTTCTTTTTAGTTAATACATCTACAAGGAACTCAAAATTTGATCCTTAATATCACTCAAGGTTAAATTGTACTTCATCATGTACATTATAATAGCTTATTCTACAATCTCTTAATTGTACAAAGCCACATCCAAATAGAGATTTGTTATTCTTTCTAAAGCCACATGGCATTCAATTGCATTGTAAGTTGCTTCTAGACTAAAGGGGTCTTCTTTAGGACACTCCAAAGAAGTCTTTTTTGTTTTCTTTTTATCTTGTTTCAATACATTTTCCTATATCTTCCCTTCTTGAGAAACCTTCTTCTTTACTTTGTTTTTCATTTTTTATCTTCTCCGTTACTCATAACCTTTCATTTCTTCTTGTTCTTCTTCCTCTTCCTCTTCTTCATCAATGTTAATTGCATTTATCATTTCCCTCTTTGCTTACATTTCATCTTCCTTGGTTTCTTCTTCTTTGTAGGACCAACACATTGCTCTAGAGTAATAGTAGCAAACCCCTTTCCGCTAGGTGGTGTTCGTGTTGTTTTAGAATGTGTAAGAAGCAAGTTAGTAGTAGTAGCAAACTTTCCTATTCTCCTTGGTGCCTGAGAGAAAGAATGGCATCAACAAATTTGGATGACTCAACGGCTCTATTGGTTTGTGTCAAAATTTTCCTTTATTTAAAGCCTATCTTTTTTAGGGTGTGAACAAAAAAACCTCACTCCCATAGCTTAAACCCTAAACCCTAAGGTTTTGGTCTTGCCTTTGTCTGATCTTCATGTTTTAATCCTTCATTGATTAAGTTATAGGGTGTCTATGATTAATCAAGTTATATTTTGAGTCTATCATCTCATTCTCAAAACTAGCCCCTTCTTCCTAGGTTCTCAATTTAGCTGGTCACACCTGGTGTGCTCTACTCCCCAGGGTTTCATGGTGGTGTTCCCCACTTTTTGGATCAAAATTATTCTAACATAGTCTATCAATTAAAGGAAACTTAATGCCTCTTTATATCTTCAACATCATTGTTTTACTAGCCCCATATCTCATGTCATTGTTTACCTCAATTAGGGAATCTCATCCACCATGCTTGGTTATAGTCCAAACACCTTGTTACATGTGGATTATTATGATTACTATGTTGTTGCACACTTGTCTTCATTGTCCAAGTTGCTCTATCTAGGCAAACTAGCTTGCTTTTATAATAAATTATCTATTGTGCAAATTCTAAAAAATTAATGGTTCATATTCCTTGTGCACATGCGCACTTATCAAAGATATACTCAAACAAGTAGCAATGCAACCCCATGGATTGACAAGTCAAAATATTAAAACTCTAGATAGCTTGGCTTGATCAATACTTAGTATTATTTTAATGGTTGCACCCTTATGGAAAGATGTTTGATGGGGCTAACAGTGGAACTCCACAAGTCTGAGATGTTCCCACATAGATGATTAAAATCATGTCTCATACATAAAGCTCATTAGATCAATGGGTTTGTTATCCAATTCAAGCTTTGTAGCCTTAATTGTATATAGTATTTTTTATAGCTTTGGTTTTCCATTTGGATCATGTTCGTGGGATAGGTTTGTATGTCAATAATAGTCTCGTGTCAATGTTCATAGGTCTTTATAGGTTTTTGTATTTCAAAGGAGTTGCATGTATTTTGACACATTAAGAAGTGCATTTTAGTATGTTAAAATGTCTTTATCTTTCATTCAAAATTCTGAATGTGTTTCCATACCTTGTGAAAGGTTGACATCAAAAGAAAAGTTGCATGGTTTTCCTCTAGGAGGTAGTTTCACTTTTACTTTGCTTAAATTTTCTTAACTTCAAGCCCTAACTCATGGTCAAATAAAATTTCAAGGGGTTCTCACGAGTTTTGAACCCTAGATTCATGTTTTGCCCTTTATGGCAACCAACAACAATGAGTTACATTCATAGAACATTACTTTGGATCAAGAAGAGCCAAAACCTAAAAGGGAACAAACAGATACGGAGAAGTGTAAGAAAAGATCTTATTGAAGACATCATATACATTGGAATACAATAACAATATTAACACTCAAGGCAAGCAACAACAATTTCACATCAAGAACAGTTAGTTTATATAAAGCAGGGGCACTACTAATTGATAAGAATGGGTAGAATCATTCAATGAACAACAGATAATCAATGAGTAGTAGTCAAGATAAGTCAATAGTAGCATATCTTTACTCAGGAACGCCAAAGTCTAAAGAGAAAACAACAATCACTAGGAGGTAGGGTTTCAATCCTCAGCCACCACACCTTTCAAGAATCCATTGTTACTTGGATCCATGGAATTTTATTGATAAAGCAAATAGTATTCAAATCTGAGGTTTCCTTCAGCGCCCAATAATAGATCCTAGATTTCCTGTGATAATTGCATAGTTGAGCTAAAAGATGTAGTGAAGAGGGTATTCTTGCTTATAGTTTGTTTGCTTTTGGAGGTAATATTTGGCTAGTCAAAGTTGAAGAAGTATTCAATGTTCATGATACATCACCTCTTCATTGCTTTTTGAGAGCATTCAATTTCATTATATTTAATCTGTATTATTAATTAAATTGATAAAAAATATTTAAATTTAAAAGAATTTAATATAAATTACTTGTAAATTTAAAAAAATTAACAATCATTATTTTTTTTAAATGTAAAATGAAAGGCATTAAAATGACCAAACCGTCATAAAAAAAAATCATATGACAGGTAGGGGTGACCCTCAAATTCCAGGCCAGGTTGACACATACACAATTAAAAAATAAAAAATAAAAACAAATTGTAAATTTCCATGTTAACATTATATTCAAACAGCAACAGATTGCAGCCAGTGCAATTTCAAATCCTAACAGTGCTGCTACATCAAATGAATTGTAATTTGTGAGTTCATCCAAATATATTGAATAACATTTGGGAGGGTAGCACATGGGCACATAGTACAACATTAAGTTGGTGTTTAGGCTCCAAAGGTGCTGAATGGTTCCTCATGTGACCTTACCAATTGAGACAATTAAAACCCCGACAATTCTGGTTGAGGCAGTCCTTACTGAACGCAGTGTTTCTAAGTACACGTTTGGGGGTGTTTGGATAAATTCAGAGGGTTCCAAAATCACAAGTTTGTACACATTACATGCCATTTCTAGGAAGTGTTATTTCCTGGTGTGTGCATAGATCCATAATAGAGCTGGGTGTTCAGGTAGCATTTAAGGAAGATTTTTCGCCTCTAGCTGATCTTGCCAGCTTGGTTGGATGTATGTTCTTGGTTTTATTTGTTTTTGCATTTTTGTGCCCAGTTGTATCCAAGAATTTAGTTTGGTTGCAGGCTTTGGTATTTTGTTTTGGCATACACCTTGTTTGATAGCTCCGGTTTATGCAGAACAACATTGTAAAGAAGGATTTATGTTTCTGAGAGAGGAGCCCTATTGAACCCTCAATTGACCTATCCAAAAGCATTTGTATCGAAGAACAACATAAAGTAGCCAACTACTTCAAGGTTAAACCTATACTTCTCAGTAAAAGCAACAATGTCTGAATTTTTAAGTACAATTTCAATACGTGTTGAAACTTGCATTGTTTATCTTCATCTGAATTAGAACCAATATATTCAGAAACAGATGAACCCATTTGCAAGATTGAAGTTATGTCATCATCAACTACGTCATCATCAACTGCCTTCCTAAATCCAATACCTGTTCCTCCCCATGCAGAAAGCTTCTTTTTTGTGATGGACCCCATTTGGTGAATTAATTGTGATTCATTTTTTTTAGAAATGACAATCATTTCACAAAGCAATGCATCCCTTCTAAGAACAAAAGGTCAATGATGCCATTCTGCTGATAAGAATAGAAATTTCTGGACAGCCTTTCAGGTTAATCATATAGACTGAAGTAACAGAGAAAAACCAAGGACGTGTAGTCATCCTGTTGAACATCTTCAAAGATTGTCCAGATTTCAACCTACCAACATTTTCCGGACATTCTCCACCACTTGTTTCCTCGTGTGACTATTCCCTAAGGAGAGATCATGTCTGTCATTCAGAAGAAATCTATAGACTTCCCACTGGTGACCACCAATAATATTCCTCCCAATATCCGCCTGCCAAAACAATCAGATAAAAATCAATGCATACACCAGAGATGGAATTTTCCATGGCTCATTATCCTACAGAAAATTATTCCACGATGACTAGAATGCATGCCATCACTTTTAAAAGTAGGCAGCTGCAAAATAAATACCATCCAAGTAACAGTAGAATAAAGTTAGAAAAATAATCATATGACCATGCCTACTATTAGTACAATAGATATCAATGCATATTCGAGAGAAAACTTTTCCCTATCAAACTACACACTTCCATGCTATGCATGAGAGACTTCTGAAGAAGAAAATGTGTAGAACAGGTAGTCTAAAATATAAGCACCATTCAAGTAACTAAAGAAAATTATGGGAAAAAGGGCACACCGTAAAAATGCAGATGTCGAGCATTTTCAAAGCTAGTGTTACATCATACAGAACCCGTGGTCTACCCCTTCCAGAGAGTTCTATGGGTGTAGCAACCAGAAGCTCAGTATCTGGGCCACGGTTTGTCACCATCACTCGTACTGGATTGGAGATTTCCATTTCAAGACGAGAACAGAAAGCATTTTGTTTATCATGGTCCAAAATCTTTTTTCCATCTGCTTGCAAGACAAACAAATCCATCTCACAGATTCCTTTTGCATTTGTTGATAATCGCACATAAGACCCCTGCAAATATTATCAAACCAAAACAAATCAACCAAAGAAATGATGTTTCACCTAGAATAAAATGGAAGAAAATTAAAAAACACTCCAAAATGAACTACTTGGAACAAACCTGGATATTATAGTCCTTCAAAGTTCTCATGACATCATAAAGAAGGCCCTTTTGACTCTTGCATGATATTTGGAGCAAAGTATGTGCAGGACTCAAGGAATTGTCAAGGGACACAGAAACACTGTTTTTTCTCCCATAACCTACTCCACTTTTCAAATCTGTCTCAAGATCAGATAGACCATGACTAAACATATTCTCTGCCACTGATGGTGGAAGTGACGTACTTGTACACTCCAAGCCTCCAAATTCAGGACTGCTTAACCGAAGCTCACAGTAAGAGCTAGTTTCACCTAGCATCTTCTTCAAATAGTTGCAAGTAGCTTCCTGTCTCTTTTCAGTGTGCAAGAGTTCCCTGCAATTGTCAAGGTAATGCTTGTGATTGTTAACACTAGCAGGATCTTGAGTCATAGATTTCAATTTCCCGTTAGTTATTCTCTATTATAGATAACATCTTATTCTTCTCCTGGACATTATAGCAATGTACGCTCTACTGTGTAATTATTATCCTCGAGTGAATCTATCATGCTACTTATGATGATTATGACCCAGTGTTAACCATCAACCTGTTCCTATACTCTTGGATACTGTATACACTAGTGGATAACTAGTAACCTTACCTTAAGTGGATCTATTTGTTACTTTGACAATCACATGCTTGCCAGAAAGTTACAACTAGCAAGGCTCTTAACATATCATGCATCAAACATGTATTTAATACACAACTGGACAGTTGAGGCTGATTTTGGCTCTTAGTTTCAAATTCCATGAGTTTCTAAATTACAAACACCACTAAAATAAATGTGTCAAAGCTCTTCCAAGCATCACTAATCATATCAATGCTGATTATGTTATGTTGAGACTCCAGGAAATAGCTGATCAATGTCAGGCCATGTTGATGTTTGTAGCTTCGATCAGATAAAATGAATGAGATATTAATATTATGAGAATAGATTAACTTATGCATATCAATATATATGGTAATAATAATAGATATTATTATTATATATATTAATGTATTTACATACAATCATAAGTGAGAAAATAATCTATTATCATAACTATTGAAATGGATTTGATCAAATGACATCATATTATTCATTATATAATCTGAATTGATACTATTCTATATTATATATATGCATATTAATATATAAATAATAATGATATTATTATATATATATATTAATATACATATATAATATTATAATTGATTTAATAATATGTCATAATACTATGCGATACAATTAGTATCGAGTAATACATTGTCATCGGTTGGATAATACCGATTGACATTTGTTTTCTTAATACCGATTATCATCGGTTTAGCTATGCAATATGTCTCGACCAAACTCCATGCATTCGGATATCAATCGGGTGTTGATTGGTTGAAATGAGAAACCGATCGTGTGGGTAATACAAATGTGTATCGGTTAACATTCATTCTATTAAAACCGATTAACGTCAGTTATAATTAACATTGCATATCGATTGAGTATCGGCTGTATTATGTATCGATTGAGTATTAAGTTTAATGAATCTCGATGAGTATCGAGTATCATGAACAAAGATTAAGCGTTGAGTATAATGAAAGCCGATTATCATTGGTTATGAATTGGTGTGTATGCTTAATAGAGGCATGTC
>MU225472.1:1031191-1054371 GCA_018584345.1 Thuja plicata | reverse complement strand
CGGGCAGGGTCTGCATTTTGACCTGTGGGTCCAGATGGATCTGTGGCCCGCGGATCCAAACGGACCCACAGGTCAAAATGCGAACCCTGCCTGGATCTAGCACGGATCAGGAGGAGAAAACGAGGATCCTCGAGGATCCCGCGCGAATCCACAAGGACCCACGGCCAGCCAAGATGTAAAGTGGTAAAATTAAGACTTTTTTTGCCTTGAAAAATAACTCTCGGAGCCTTTATAAAATAATTAAAGTCGGTTGAGCTTTCGGGAGCGCTACCCCTGAAAACCCCCGCGAGGGCGCTGCCCCTCGACCCCGCCCTGTACTGTGACAGGGAGCGCACAAGGGGCGCTGCCCCTTGACCCTGTCTTGGGGGCTTTGCCCCCAAACCCCCATTTAATAATTTGGGGTGGAAAATGCGCCAATAAAAGTGGGGAAAAATTAACCTTCGAGTCTTATTAGGCTCCATATAGAAGATGGTGATGATGAAGAAGAGAATATCAATAAATTATTAATCCATTAGTTGAACTTCAAACAATGATACTTGAACTGATGTTATGATTTAATTTTAATGTTTTGAATCTTTGAGATTTTGTATTGATCAATGATCAAGCATCATAGATTCATACTATGAAATGATTTAGTTTTAGAATTATGTATATTTCTCTTATTTTTTGTATATATAATGCATATATATATATATATACACTCACGAACCCCTACGAACCCAAACGGCAAAAAAAAATTTGCGAATCCACGAACCGGATTTGCGAGCTCAAATCCGTCCCCGAACCCGAATCGGCAACTTAGATTCTATCATATACACTTAAGCATTATCTATATGCATAAGCAACACACACACATGCACACGCAGGCATGCACATATATACCACAAGTGATTATTTGAATGAGAGTGCTGAAAAGGGCAGACCTGGAATAATATCAGACTGCTGTATTATGCCTGATCTGAAGATTAGCTCCTTTGATGTATTTTCTGTTAGACTTCTATGAGTTGATCCTAGATTTATTTTCTCTTGTATTGAATGCTTCAATCCTTCTGATTGACTCTCCTTGATGTAATTGTATTTGCTTGCTGATTGTGTTTCAATCTGATTATTGTCTATTGGTATGATTGTACTTGGCTGATTGATTTGATTGAATGAATGCTTTTGATTGTATGATTTGAGGTACTGGTGTAATAATGAGGGGTTTGTTGATAAGATGAGTGATGCTAAAAGATTGTTGATTAGATGATTGATGAGTGAAGAGTGAAGAGTGATGATAAAATGAGTGCTGGTTTGATATATTGGTGAACCGAATGCATACGAATTTGATAGTGGTTTTCTGATTGATTGTTTGTTTGATCTAATAAATGATGATTGGTTTTGTGGATTCATGAGTGATGATTCATAAGTGAATCCTTGAATGATTGGGATACTTTCTTTTATACTTCATTGGTGAAAGGGAAGCCACCTTCAATAAGACTTGAGTCGCCACCCTCCTTGCTGCCCTTTGAGAGTAATAAATTTATTTCCAATTGATGTCCTTGAGTTTCCTCCTCAAATGAAAACTTCTTCCCTTTATATCTTCCAATGTAAGGGAGAGAGGTCACATCTCTTCATAATTTCTGCCCTTTGAAAGAGTCACAACCTTTCACCCTTCATAATGAAATAGTCTCTTCCTTATTTACTTCCCATTCTTTTTATTAATCCTTCCTTGATTCACATGCTCCTTTCTGTATTCCTTTCTTCATCCATTAAATCTTTCTTGATTCACATCTTCAAACTATGCCTTTTCTTAATACTTCTCCTTTGAGTCAGCATATACGTTTCTTCTTAATTTGCATCAGCATATTCTATTATATCTGCATATATTCCTCTTTTATATCTGCATATACTCTTACAATTCTGCTATAAACCCTTCTTACAGTTATGCCTTCAACCTTGCCTTGATGATATTCCATTTTATCTTCTCATTTGCAGATCTGCAAATGTAATTCTGATATAAAATCTTGCTCCCTCAAATGCACTCAACTTTTTAATATATCTTCCCAAGAGTGATGTTTCTTCCACTTTCTTAATTGCTCCTTAAATAAATTTAATTGCTGTTCTTTATTACTATTTCAAGTTTATTTCTGAATTCTTCTCCAATTCCAACCTGAATATTCCATCGTTCATTTTCCAATTTGCCTTGCTCCATCCATGTCCCCTTTTCAAATGAACTCTTCTCCCTTTTATATCTTATGTTGAGGGAGTCACAACTCTTCATTACATACCTCTTGACCTTTTATTAAACTTAATTAACTTGTAAATATATTTTATCTATTATGATATCCTATTTCAGCTAGGGGACATTACATCCTACAGCAAACCTTTCCTTCAATTGTGGTGCACACATTGTCTTTGTCCACTTCAAGTTCTTTGTAAGTATTACTTCCTCCTCCTATTGGTTTGATAACTAGATTGTTCCTCTTTTGTGAAGAATTTATTGTCTTCAAAGTTGTACTTTGCTTCAAAATTAGGTCTTCACTCTAAAAGGTAGGGCTCCATTGAATCTTTTATGGAGTTCATAGACTCAGTGGAGCTTCTCAATCTTACCCAGTGTACATAATCAACACTTACTTTCTTTGGAAGGGGCAATCACAGCACAAACTCCACCCAATCAGCACTAGTAGATGTTGTGAAATGTTCCTATACCGGCTGAACCCTTCCTTGGTCTTTTATTTTGACTCTAGCTTCTACGCTTTGGCTTCGGCTTCAGCTTTCACTTCTCCACTTTCCACTCACAGTGTATGCTCGCAGACCTGATTTCCCACAAGAAGCTATATCTCTGACAGCCCTTGTCTTATTTCTTGTTGTTCGAGTAATAAAATAGACCTTCAAATTGCTAGATCAACCCCTTCACCAATTTGTATCGTATTCATGTCTTTGCTTGGAATAAATGGCATTTAATTTCTCTAGGCACAACATCAATCTTCTGATCTTTCTTCTTCCTCATGGCAACCCCTTTCCATGTACCGCTGTAGGATTTGTTGTTGTACTTCACATTCACATTCAGCACAAAGGTCTTGCAATATAATATAGGGTAGATGATCAAGAAGCGTGCCATGCCTCCTGTTACCACCAAATTGATACAAATCATATCTTTTGGTACATGACTACTTTCACAATCTTCACAAATGTGCGCTTGTAAAGAGAAATCCTACAAATACCTAAAATCTGTTCTGAGATCATTTTCAATTTTTTGGTTTATGTCAATAAATTAATCAATCGGACATCTCATTTATTTCTCCGTCTTTCTATCTCTGTCAATAGTTGTTAACTTTTAGATTACGCAAGTTTACAAAGGCAATGGCACCAAAATGTTTGCTACTAAAACCACACTACCAGACTGGAGCAATGTAAATGATAACAGAAGCAACAATGAACACAACGAATATCAGATAATTGATCTTTTCATGCAATAGTGTCTTATACAATTGTTCAGTACAGGAAGGACCTGAAACAGTGCACCTTCCCTTACAGAAGGCTTCTTTTCTAAATAACAATACTGACAGTTATTACTTTTACAGCCCTCAGCAACCAAACACAAGTTACATCACTACATATTGCTGACAAAACATAATAATTTGACTAGAAACCCTTATTAAACTAACAGTCTACATTACTAAGAAATGCAGATAATTTATAATATCAATAATCACACCTACAAGCTGCATTGCCAAATTGAATTAAGGGAACCAAAAAGTCAGTTCAAAGAGAAGTGCCTCAATACATTTTTTCCAAAATGAAAATCCTTGACAAACTAATTCTATCCAAGATATATCACATATATGCAAATCTGAACAATTACAAAAAGAGTACACGTAGGTACTGCTGACTTACTTTCACCATGGCTCAGCATGAAATAGAAACTAAAATGAGAAAGGAAAGCGAAACAACTCCAAACTTGATACCAAATACATCAACTGCCATTAAGAATTTCAACTAAGGGAAAAAGCCTCTAACTCTAACCTGTTATCTGTTATGTAGAAGAGGTCCATGCAATTGTCATCAGGCATTGTCCAAACCTTAACCTTGTGTATGGTGAGTTCCAACTCCCAAAGTGCTTGTGAAACATCTGTATCACCATACTACAAACCATTTAGGGTTTCCAAACATGTAATACACCATAAGGAAGAATTCAACTGAAATAATTAAGATTTTCTCACCATTTAACAGCCCTGTCCTGTCAACTGAACCAATCTGTAAAACATATAGCTTCTTTGGCTTTGGCTCTGGATTTAAGACATAGTAAAACATAAGGGAGCTCGGTGGGCAAGATTCTACAAGACGATTTTTTAACATGACCCAATCTGTTGGTCGAGAAGAGCGAGCATCAGGCACAACCCAGAATATCACAAGACACCATTTGCAATCAGTTGAAACATCTGTTCCAAACCCAACACTTAGTCATTGAAACATAACAGCAGTTGCAACCAGTTGAATTATTAACACAAAAAATGAAATAAGGAGACAAAGTTCATCATTTGAGCATCCGCTGTATGCTGTAACATAATGATAAGACTTTCTTCAACTTGAATAAAAAGTGACCGTTTGTGATAAGTCAGCTTCTAAAACCCTAATTAGTTAAACTTAAAACTTAATCCCTGATTGACACCACAGCAATCTATAACTAAAATCTAAATAAATCTTTTATAAAACCCAACTAATCATTTTGGGTATCCATACTGCAGATTTCATACCATTAAAACCCTCCTCTACAATCTTTAGGGATGCTAGACTGGATTATGAAAAAAATTAGAAATTTTGAGATGACAATCATTAATAGCAACAAATAGAGTGACCATATGTGAAAAGTTCACTCACAAAACTGTAATTAGTTAACCACTATTTGATCTTTTACAGTCTACCACTGTAAAATTACCAAAAAGCTTACCCATCCAGTTATTTCTCTGTTAAAACCCCAAAAATGTCTACTCTTTTTAATATCAATTCTTAAGTATGATTATTTATCCATTTCGGTGACAAAAATTCAGAATTATGGCACCATTATACCCATTTAATCAATTTTGAAGGCTGAAAAAAATAACCAACAAAAAAGTGGAAATTTGCCTATAATCACATCATAACACCTTAATTAATTGACCTTTGCCTGACTGTTCAGCAATCTACAGCTTAAATTCCACTAAAATTCTTTATGAGACCCCAAAAAAATTTCCATAAAAATTCACAATAATACAATGAAATCTTGTAGTGATGAGACAAAGTGATTTTCAGTATAAAGAACGTAATTTTAACACCATTTATCCCCCCTCTGAGTATGGATTGGCAAGAGTCAAGACTTCATTTATTGGCAGGCTTGGTCATGAGGTCAAGCCCAAGAAATAAAAAAAATTGATCACAACCCTCTTCCAATATGTAACGTCCATGGTAGCTGGGCTGTGACATTGCCATCATCCAAAATCAGAAACATTTTTGCATATTTAACTGACATTACAACACTCACCAGCAATTTTACAAAGCCAAGAAAAAAAGAACCTTTAACACCATTAAAACCTCATTTTCAATCATATTGTCTGCCAAAAACACTAATTAAAGAAGGCAATTCACTGCTAGATTTCATCAGAATTCTTCTAAATACCTCAACTAATCATTTACAGCACCCAAAAAAAACAGAAAAGTCTCTCATAAAATAAATAACCATGGAAACAACTTTTGGCAGTTTACAATGCCCTAAAACCAATATTTTAACAGCGTTAAACTTTCTATTTCAATCTTTACAAGTACCACCAAAAAAAGCCAAAAAGGTCATCAAAGTGAACCATTGTTACTAAAAGCAAAACAAAATCTGATTGTTCATGAAAAATCTACTCTTAACCTAATTAATTAACCTTTCTTTGGGCCCATGCATATTTCTGGTACAATTTACCAAAAATCTTTGTAAAGCATCAACTGATCTTTTTGCTTTTCATTATAAAAACAAAATTCAAATGTCAATAGGAAATTTCCACACAAAATAAGTAGAACTTCCATTTCAATTGTTAACCTTGTCAAACACCAAAATAAATTAAAAAAGTCGTTCACTCACAAAATTCGAATTAATGAACCACATATTGACTTACTAAAGATTCAGCCAAATTCTTTATGGAAACCTAGCCAATCATTCCATGCATCAAAACAAAAAAAGGTGTTTCTACTCACTTTTAGTAGAAACTCTAGAAATAATATTGATTGGTGATTTCTGAAAGACAAAACCCATTCCTCCAACAACTTCAATCAATATGCTCAAAGCAAAAAAATAGTTACTAAGAGCAACAGAACAAGAAAAATTTGTGAATAATCTGATCCTAAAACCTAACCTTAATTGACCATAAGACAAACCACTGACACAAATTCAACAATTAAAAAGTATTAATATTAAGAAATACTCGTTTACTGCATCTGAAAACCTGGAAATCACAACTATGCGGTAGGAGAAAAGCCAATCACCAATTTGTGGCACCAAAAATACAAGATTTCTATCTTTAACCCTTCTTGAAGGCAACAAAACTACAAATGTATAGCCATAAAATCATCCTTTTAGTGCAGCAAAAGAAACCGGGTATTGACAGTTTTTTAAAAGTAGGTAAATAATAGAAATTTTAAGCCAACACAATGAGCTTATCTTAATTGGAAATCCACATCCTAAAGCATTAATTACTCACAAATACTTGAGAGTATGGCAATCTACTTCTAAGTTATGTCGATATTCTGTAAAATATAATTTGCTCTTGCAATAACCACAAGAAATTCCTAATTGTAAATAACATAAAATTGCATACAAATGCTGAGCAATGATTTCTGGCAGCTGAAAAACTATGACTGCCCTACACCTAGTGGTTAAAAAAAGGTTAAAACATCAAGAATTAATAATAGTACAATACCAAATTGTTGAATGAGGTAAGCTCAAGGGACACAACATCACAAGTTTCAAAGCGAAGCAAGAGATGCATATGTCTTGCAGATGCGATGGAACAATAAAAGAGTAAAAACTGTTTCTAACTAGTTTGGTTTGGCATGCCCTAACGGACAGCGCTGACATGCAGCACCCCCATGCACAATACTGATCGCAACTCTGAACAAATCATGAGTCATAATGGGTCCTGCCACAGTGGACACGGCCAACTGAAATTCCAGGATGATTTTAAATAAGGAGAAAATCATGCAATCTGAGAGAAAGGTGAACCGCAAGGAAAGCATACCTAATAACAATGAAAAATTCTTATCTTAATGTGGACCACAAAGAGAGCCCCAAAATATGAATCTAAACAATTTTTCCCTTAAACTCTTTACAACTATTATCATGGCCAATGTTCTCCGAAAAATCAAATCCACTACCGAATCCCTGCAAGAAAATCTAAGAAAATATAGCATTCCTGATGTTTGGGCCCAAGAAATCAATATACACAACGCAAGTAAGAAAATCTCAAAGGAAAAAAAAACATTCCTAATGATTGGAGAGCAAAGAGTGTACCAACACAACAATCTAAATATCCTTGTATGCAATTGTATCGAAAACTCTCTTTTTACTTATTATGGCTTGTAGTAGAAGCGTGAATTCTCTAAATAACCTTGTATGAATTTTTTTATGGAAACTCTATTTCTAATTTTTATGAATTGCAAAGCTTGAATTCTCTTGGTAATGACTCTAATTCAGAGCCCAAGCAGCATTTCAAAGACACTTACCCACTCTGACGACGCACAAGCCGAATTCGAAAACAATACGCGAGAGATCACAGCCGAGGCCAACTTTATCCGGGCAATTCACAGTAATCTCAACAGGATCCTCCTTACTCTTTCCCTGCCTAATCACCACAACCTCCTCGCTCAGCAACCCCATCGCGAGGCCAAAAACAGATAGAAAATCCCAAAATAGAATCTACAAACCCTAAAAACCCTAATTGATCATCCCGAAGAACAGAGATTGCTTCGTCTGCAGAAAAAACAGATCTGCAGCGCACTCCATGTCGATTCCATCGGCCTAATTTCTAGCATTGGGTTCGAGACCGCTCCCAAAATTACAGCAAAATTTATCATTGAACACGAGTCCAACACACTTGATTCTTCCATATTTATTCCACGGAACAGCACGGTCTTACGGGGTTCTACTTGAATTTGCTCCTCGCTTCTTTTTTTTGTCTTCGCTGGGAAGAATTGACTGGATAAGGCAGTTGCCACCTTAGCAGGCCTGCGTGACGTGGCCGATGAGCTGGTGGATAATGGACAGCCACCAATGGTAATAGAGATGCCTTATACCCATGTTTTAGGGGTGCGTGGATTCTCGTTTTGGAAGTCAAAAGACTGTTCAAGAAGGGTCACGTGCGGAAATTCTTAGTTTCCACGAGTGGAGCCCACATCGAATATGCTGTCGGCAATTTTGAGGGATGTGTAAGCGACTTTTATGTGTGCTTTGTCGTTTAGCTAAAAGCGATTTCAATAAAGGTCATGCCCGAAAATTCGTGGAACCACACGTTTCTATTTAGAACAAAAACAAGTGACACACGTGATGGTTAGCTGTTGTCATCAAAAGAATAAAAAAATATCTTTTAAGGAGTCAATATTTAGGGAGGGTCGTGTTGTCGGTAAGATGTGGTTTAATAGTAAATTTCTAAAATAAAAAGATTATGTGGAAGGTTAAGGACTAAACAAATCACCTTTCAGTCCTCTTAGATGTATACATTGCATATAATACTAATTTTTTTTTTTTTGTAGATAATGAAATACATCCAATCAATAAGAAAATGAAGTAGACATGAATGAATAAAGTATATCATAATTTTCTTAAAAGGCGATGGGGATCTAGAACATGGGATTAACAATGGTGGAATGGTGTGGAACATCTTATGTTTCTAGTAGTTTGAGAGCAAGTATTGTGCACTTGCAAAATTCTAAATTTCCATTAGATATTATCTTTAACGGGATGTAGAAAAGATATTCATAGATTAACACCTTATCGATCATTTCTTTCTCAACAAAGATTAAAAAGCAACCTTGCATCTAACAATGCCCATCTAGTTCCTTAGCATCTCACAAAAAATATATATATATTTCAAGGAAAGTGGTTTGATAAAACTCTAGAAGCTAAATCATCCCAATATGTCACAATGGGTGTTGGTAGGTTCTTATTCGAATGGCATGGATCTTAACAATCCATAAATCACGAGGTTAGTCAATTTAAAGAGCATCAATCGACACCAACAACATTGATCACCAAGGACTCGCATTCATAATTATTTTAAAAGTATGTTGCCTTGTGATTCTTTGCATATGTCCCACCTTCACACATGAAATAATTGCATGCATTCAAGATAGTCCACATATTGAACCAGGGAAGTGAGAAAAGGATTGCTTAACAGCACTGCCAAATGAAAATGGATAACAAAAAATACATTCTTAAAAAATTATATAGCCATCCATTTTAGAAAATGTCTACAACTTTGTTAAATTGATTACGAATGTTTGTATGGATGTAAATGTTAGACAAATTGATTTACTCATATTTCAACGTATATATGTTCTTCTCTTTCTCTCTCGAGGCGTCATTTTTCCAAATGCATGACTAGAAGATTGACAAATGACAAACTCAATCCAATCCTAGATCTTTTACATTTGAAAGGTTACTTCCATGCATTTAAGCTGCAGTGAATGCCTTTAGTGCAACTACATTGGAGGTCTAGGGAGTGATTTAATTAACTTATTTTAATAAATATAAATAAATTAAAAAAGGAAAGTCTCATTTATCGCAATTATAGATAATTGACATATCCTTCATATTACATATTTCCATTAAAACACCGAAATGAATACTAATTTCACCACTTGAATATGTGTGTTGGTAAAAAAATATTATTTAATCATAATGGCACTTTCACATTCAGACCTAAAAATATGTTCAAAATATTTATTGATATAAATAATATTAAACATTAATAACTACATTTTATTTATTTATATTACTTATTTATCAAAGATTGTTATACTTGTATATACACATTATAAATTAAATAAAAATACAAATTCCATTTTCCTTTACCTTTTATTTATTACATATTCTAATTGTTTGTATTATTTGTTGTTTTTGAATTAAGCAGCAGCAAGAGGGTGCTGGCCCGAGGTACAGTAAAAGCTAACTAGAGAAGAATTAACAACATATTAATCCAGCCTAGAGAGCAACACTATAGCAAATAACCTTCTACCTCTGTCAAAAACCAAAATGATAAAACTAAATCAGTACAAATGTAAAGTATCAAAACCTCTCAAACGGATAGTATCAAGTTTAACCAGCATAAAATATAATCCATGCCACGCATGACCATTAACCATATTTAAAGTATTAAACTTATAACTAAAATTTAAAAAAAAAACTAGCCCAAACATAGGGCTTGAAATCAGTAGAGTCACAGTTCACAGTACCTCCCTGGTCCAGCAACATAGTTATTTTCCATCCCATAAGCGCTTAGACAGCAACAGGTCATCCCACTCCTCATTCATAAATTTGAAGAGCTCACAGTTACCTTCCACAGACTCCTTCCCAGGAGAAGCCTTCTCATTCAGCAGACATAGTGTAGTAGAGGAAGCATGCATGACCTTGAGGGAAAATTTACTGACATCAGTCAGTCTCTTGTTTGTATTAGCCAGGTCCCTATTAAGTTTGGTCATCGTGTCCTCCAGATTCGCAATCTGGTACTTAATCCTTCCCACCAAGTCGTCGCCCGTAGCAATTTTGGTGTCCTCAGCCATAGTGGCTTTATCAATACTGGGGGCATTGTCCTCTTTACCCTCTTCAGCTCTAGTAGTGTGGGTGTGTTTTTCCTCCTCCTAATCAGATCCATTGTTATCTTCTTCCCTAGTGGGAGAACCCACAGAGGCATCCTCCTGGTCGAGCAATTCTTCCAGTGCTCTTTTGCCCTTTTCTTTAGCCAGGCGGGAGGAGCGGCAGGTAGTGTTGAGTTGTGGGTTGGTATCCTAAGGGCATTCCAGGTTAATGAAAATATTTTTACATCTTTTAGAGGGTCGTTGGGAAGTGTCTTCCGGGGTTATGTCATGTTTGGACCCAGCCCAAGAGGCAGGGGTAGGGTGGGTTTCAGAAGACTTGTGGCTAGCAGCAAGGGTGGAACAACTTATAGATCCCGAAGGCGTGGGAAAACCCTGGTTGAGGGAGACCAAAGGCGACATAGGCTGCTAGATAGCTTGGGTGAATTCAACAGTAGGGGGAGGGCATAGGGAAGGATGGAAATTATAGATTCTAAAAAGTAGCCCCTGGTGGAGATAAACAGGTTTTTTCCCCAAAGAAATAGACTCATTCACATCAGCAACATTGGACTCTAAAGCATGTAACAGGTAAAACGACAAAGAAATCAAAAGCTTGTGCCTTAGGTGGTTTAAGAACGAAAGGTGGTAGTTATAAAACATATTGTATCGGCCCTCCAGTGTGAAGTACTTCATTACCGGCTTGCACATTTTAGGAAAAAACTCAGGCAGGTCTGCAGTGTTGTATCCACCATTTTTGGGCACCGACTTGTCTTCATTAACGAAAAACTGAATGAAGTCAATTTTGGCCTGCATTTTTGTGGTTTTTTTTTTCATTTGCAGCCAGTAGTAGGCATCCCCATAGCTTTGCCTATGACCTCTTCATTAATTTCAAACGTTATCCCATTAATGGTGACTTTTCTTTTATTCCAAATCTTCACAAACTGCCTGGAGATCATCTCATCATGGCCCGTCAGGTTCTTCATGAAGGGCAAAATCCCTCCCTCTTTGCAGAAGTACATAACCATAGGGTCCGAGGAAAAATATTCCTCAATCTTGTCTATTTTGATCCTATGTCGTTCCCCACCCATTTTAGCAGAGATCGGAAAAACAACCCACACCCAGAAATTGGTCAAGCGAGAGTTGTTCATAGTCCAGCCGTTGCATTCACCCTCAAAAGTACAGAAACCAAAGCACCGATTAAAACTAGAGCTATTGCGTGAAATGGCAGAATGAAAATTGTAACTTAGCCAAGAAATCTTATTATTTTGAGGGCCATAATTATGGCAGTAATTGCCTTTTGCCTCATAAATCACCTACAGAGACACCATTGGGGTTAACATGTGGGAACAACATTGTAAAACATAAACATCATCATTTAAATCTGCGCTAAATCTTTTTCAATCCTTTGTATTCGCCACTTGCCTTGAAATCCATTTAGTATATTGATGACACTTAAAAGGTACCATGGCGCAGCCCAGCCACATCAACCTCGAGTTGGAAATGAAGAGCTCATTGGTGAAAGCCACGTGGCAATTTAGGTGGAGACTAGCATAAGTGGGGAGAAAAAATGAGCCCATGGGCCCATCCTTTGGTGCCCAAACCAAAAATTGGTTTTTAAACATCATGAAGATTGATGTTAATATCTCTCATTTCTCGCCTAAGTAGGTTCTGAGTATCCTTAGGAAGCTGATTGGCATCCCTCCAGCACCGTATCCCGTCTAGCTGCAGACCAACAACCACCATAGAGTCTGCGGCCAAGTTACCTTCCCTGTAGGTGTGCCTGATGTTAGTCCCACAAAGTCTTCCCATCAAACCTTTAATGTCCGATAGTATGGGTTCAACCTTCCAGCCAGCTATGAAATTTCCATGAATAGCCTCGATAATAATTTTGGAATCCCCCTCAATTTCAATGTTATTACATCCCAGGCTAATAGCAATTTTTAGGCCCTAAAAGAGAGCCATACCTCAGCTTGGTTAACAGTTTGGTTGTGCAGGGAACCAGAAAAAATCAGCCACCATTCACCCCATTGATCACGAATGATACCTCCACCCGCCTGCAACACTCCCTAAACAGACCCGTCAAAGTTAAGTTTGTGCCATAAAGGTTGAGGTGGAGACCAAACAGTAGCCATTTTAGCTGCAAGTTTGGTATTGTCATATCTGGCAAACCCCTTGTCAATTCCCTAATTTTGAGCAGTTCTCCAATTAGAATCAGAGGGGGAAAGACCTAGGCTCTTCTAGTGGGCCATCATCAAGTTCTCTTGTACTAGTTTGAGTCCCAGATGGAAGACCTCCTTTTTAGAGATTTCAGTGTCCCTGAATATCCTCTTGTTGCGCTCCTTCCAAATGATCCAGCAAACGATGGGAGGGATTTGATTCCATAGAATTTTTATTAGTGGGTGTTGAGAGGGGGAGTACAAATCATAAATCTTATCCTAGTTATTACTATTGGGAACCCAGAGGATGTTAAGCCGAGATAGGATCTCCTTCCAGATTTCAGTGGCAAAATCGCAATGCAGCAAGAGGTGGTTTATACTTTCCTCCTCCTTCTTACAAAGGCAACATCTATTAGCAAGGCTAAATCCCTGTTTTACCAGATTATCAAGGGTGGGGATTTTACCATGTAGTACCATCCACCAAAAGAAATTAACCTTAGGGATTAATTGGGGTTGCCAAACTTTCTTCCAGCACGAAGTGTCAGCAGTTTCATTGATCAGCAAACTATAAGTCGATTTAACAGAGAAACCCCAATGTACAGTGTGTCTCCATAGTATCCTGTCAGGTCGATCCATAAGGGGAATGTGCACCGTAAGCAACAGTTCATTGATTTTGGTTGCTAGGTTGGTCAGGTCAGGTCTTCCCTACAGGTGTGGGAGGAGGTCGATCTATTTTCCATTGATGATGAAGTTGGAGACCAGGGAACCAACTCCAAGAGTCAGGCTATTTCTTAACTGAGAAAATATAGAGGTCCCAAGAGTGATTTCAGGCAGCCAATGGTCATCCCAGAAATGGATCTCCCTGTCATTGCCCAACAACTACGTGGCCCCCTTTTCCATAATACCTCTACATTTGAGAATTTTGTTCCAATTTTTGGATCCCCCGGGGTGGCCCTGGACCATGTAGAGTTTGCAAAAGTGACCCCCATCCATATACTTTGCCTCCATAATTTTGCACCAATCATATTATCCAAGAATCATAGTCAAGGCAACCTTGGAAAGCAGGGCCCTATTGATGTTGAGAATTTTTCTAAGACCCAAGTCTCCAATGGATTTGGGAAGATAAACCTTATCCCAGCTAACCAAGTGGATGCGCTCCTTATCCTCAGACCCAAATGAAAGGAAGGTACGTTGAATTTTTTCTAGCTTCTCAGCCATGAAACCAGAGATTTTAAAAATAGAAAGGAAATACACAAGAATGCCTTGAAGGGATGCAGGAAGAAGTTGGAGATTACCAGCACTGTTGAGGAGCTTACCTTTCTAGCCTGCCAACTTTCTTGGGTCCACTCAAGAATGGTGTTCCAGAATTCATTCTTCACATCTTTGATAATCAATGGGAGGCTGAGATAAGTGGCATGAAGCGTATCAACCTTGCATCCCAAAATCCTCAAAATTTTGTCCTGAACAACATTATCAGTGTTAAAGAAAAACATTCTACTTTTATGATAGTTGATATATTGACCCAAAGCAGTAGCATAATTGTCAAGCAGTCGCTTCCACTAACGGGATTCTCTAACCGCAGAGGCACTGAAAAAAAGTATCATCCACAAACTGTTGCAGGACCGCTGGCGGAAGGGTAGTAGCTGGTTTGATCCCCTCAATTTCTCTAGTTTGGGTCATTTGCATCATGTTACGTCCCAGCACCTCAGCAAGAAGTATAAAGAGGTAGGGAGAGAGGGGGTCCCCTTGGTGTAGTCCCTTATTTGAAGTAAATTTAGCACCTGGTTTTCCATTGAACAACACCGAAAATCTCACTATTTCCAAGCAAGCCTTAATAAGCAAGAATTCAAATCAGTGAAGGATCGAATAAAATAGTCAGTGGCTAAATCACTAAGTTGGATTGGGTCAGAGATTTCAACTCCCCCAGAATTTTTCATGGTGTCAATGGAATTCCTTTTCTTGTGCTTGCAGGCAGACTGATGGAAAAAGGTTGTGTTGCGGTCTCCCTCCTTTAGCCATAAGACCCTGGACCTCTGCTTCTAGAATACTTCTTCATTAGCCAGAGTATCCTTCCAACTTTCCTAGTATTTTCTTCTTCCATGTGTAGATCAAAAGACATATCACCTTCTGCCATTTTCCCTTGGAGAGAATCCAATTTCTCCGATAGTGCCTTCTTAGTTTGGAAATGTCTCCAAAGGTGGTTTTGTTCCAACCTTTGACAGCACCTCTGATGAGCTCCAAGTTGGAAGCAACCCTAAACATGGTCGTACCTTTGACCGGGGTCGACCACCACTATTTTCTCCTTTCACGAAAGCTGGGGTGGGAGGCCCACATAATTTCATACCTAAAAAGTGTAGGGTATGGGTATCACACATCTATCCACTTAAGCAGATGGGGGTTATGATCCGACATAGTCCTTGGAAAAGCAACCAAAGAGGAGGTTGACCCCAAATCTCACGAAGAGGATAGAAAGACACAGTTTAGGTGAACCTGGATGAGGTGGTTCCCTTTTCTATTGTTGGTCCAGGTGATGGGATTACCCCTTAGTTAAACATCATAAATACCATTGTTACAAACAAAGCTAGCTAAGTCCCCCATGCTATCAGTATAATCCATATTTCCTCCACTTTTTTCATATGGGAACAAGGGTGAGTTGAAATACCCAGCCACCATGAGTTTTGAGTCTTGGAGGGGAAAGAAATGTGCCTTTAGTTCTTCCCACACCTCCCTTCTCCCCTGGTGGGTATTGGGAGCATAGATGTTGTAACAGTACCAAGCAGCTGATGGAGAGGTGAAGGACACCGCCAGGTGATGGTGAGAAAATTTGTGCCCGTCTCCCCAGACCATAGAAGGGTTCCAAAGGATGGAAATTCCTCTCGAATCCCCAGAAGCTTCAGAGTAGAAAAAATTGGCCCCAGGCCAAAGCTGTCCCGCCAGCGCTTCAAAATTCTCATAATTCATTTTAACTTTCTGGATTAAAAGAATGTCCACTTTATAGTCATAGATGTATTGTTTTACAGCCAGGTGTTTTTGGGGATTATTTAGACCCCTTATGTTCCAGGAGAGAACAATCATTTCTTATCTTTTTGGTTGAGGTCTAGGGTTTGTTGCCTTCCTGCAGCAATCTCCCTTATTGTATTCCTTTATCTTCTGATCCTATCTGAGGGTCATCCTAGCTTTGTGTCTACTCCAACATTGACTTTTTTTATTCTAGTTTTCTTCTATTGGGTTTTCCATTCAATTTCCTTTTTCTTCGGGGTGTCTTTGGGCATTGGCAGAGTATGACGGGTTATCACCCGGGATCCTATGTCCACGGGGTTAAGAAAAATTTCCACCACAGGAAGAACCACGGACCCTAAAGCTGGGTGTATTACAGGCTCAAAGGCATTGAGTTTTTACTAGAATAGTGCAGAGGTAGGGTTAGTACCATGCATAGTCTTTGTCTCATTGTTGGTAGAAGTGTCACCATCAGTCTCGTGTCCATTATTCATGGGTATTTCCCCATCCTCCAAACCAGTGAGGTCAACACCTGTCATCGGTGGGGGACCAGGGGTTTTTAGCTCAGGCGCATCGAGAGTCTAGAGGGGAGCCTCAACATTTGGGTTAGCCTTCAGATTAACAGTCTCCCAGGTTATTTAGGGGGTGTGGGTGTTTTGATCGCCAGTCGTCAGGGTTTCTAAAGAAGTTTGCTTTAGTTTAAGACTAGGCTTTCTAGGAGCCTTGTAGTCCCGCCTAGTGTGACATTTTGAGTTGCAAGTCTCGTAGAAAAGGGTAGAATTCTCATTGACAATGGCTTGGGTCCATTTATCCAGCTTAGAATTTAAGACTGCAAAGTTGGGAAGATTTTTATTGATAGCCACATTTACACAAAAACAAGCAAAAATCATATGAGATTTGGAAAGGTTTACCAGATTCGCTGAGATGTAATGCCCAAAGGAGTTGCTGATCCATTTGAAGGCTTGTTCATCCCAAAATTCAATAGGTAGCCCCGAGAAATGGACCCAGACTGGAGCCATCCTATTGAGATCAGCTAAAGGGTCAAAACCCAGCTTCCATTTAGCCAAGGTGAGAAGGTGTTTGTCATAGAGCCACGAGCCAGATAGGGAAAAGGAGAGGTCCTCCACAGCTGCAAACCTAAAGAGAAATAGTCCACCAGGCACTGCAGAAACCATGACACTCCCCTTAAGCTTCCAGTGGTTTCCCACCCTTTTTATAACCATATTTATGGTGGGACAGAAATTATAGAAACAACCAGTCAAAGCCATGTTCAATTCCGCCATGTTTTTTTCCACAACAGAGTCAGGAAGTGTCATTTTTGTGCCCTCATCTATTATAGTAGCAAGACTTAAAGTGGGATCTGACCCAGTCGTTTGGGTCCCCACCAACACGCATTTCCAGTCATCCTTGGGGATAGAAATAGACAGGGAATCCAAAGTACTTGTCGTTGAAGATTTGTCAAAGTCAGATAGGAGCGGGTCGGGCTTAGAGAATAGAATCGGGTCCTCGGGGTGGGGAGGAGGTTCCCCCTAGCATTTTTCGCCATGGAAGGAATTCAAAATGTTTGAGTGGAAAGGTTGCAGAGCTCGCTAGTTTTTCCTTCAGTTTTTTAGTTGTTAACTATATGTGAGAATTTAATTTTCCCTTAGAAGAAGCTTACAATATATTTCTTTTTAAAAGTAAATAATTATATGACTAAAGGTGAACACTGTAGAGATTTAAAAACATGATATTCATGCCCATCTACATTCCTTTGATAATTAGGAGATATTTTCCACAGCAAGTCAAATTGTGATATTGCTATTAAGATTCAATTGTGTAGTTTTTGAGTCAAACTCATTGACCCATGTTTCATGAGCAGTGGTTCACAAGAACCCATCTCTAATGAGAATGAATGGAACACTTAGCACTCATTGCATCTAGGTGATGCTCACAGAGGTGAAGCACCGAGACTTAAAATGCACAGTTGAACCTAATAGCAATAATTCCTTTGATTCATTTCAATTGTGGTTGATTGAATCTATAAATGATAATAAGCAAATTATCTTTTTCAATTCAAGAACTTTTTAATTGAACGATATCTCATGTGTACACTAGAATCTTGGAAGGAAGCACTACCGATTTAATATTATGATAGCTAATTAGTAATTGTACTAAAATGAAGTGCAACAATTATATTGATAGTAAAATATATTTTGAGGGTACAAAATTACATAATACTATAACTACATTTATTAGTAATAATTATTAGTAATTTAAATGATGTAATTTCCAAAATACAAAAATCAAATTACTAATAAATACAAATCAATTTGAAACTATGAAATCTACTTTAAAATTAGATCGTAGTACTTTGTGTAAAAAAATATTAAATTTGAAAATAATAAAGATAAATTAATTTGAAACTATGGAATCCACTTTGAAATAGGCTTGCAATACCTTGCATACAAAAACATTAAAATATCACATTTGGAGTACATGTTTATAAATTTTTTCCTTATTTGTTATTTCAATTGTTAGAGTTATTCTAAGAATATCATTCTTCTATTTGCAACTTCATCTTTTAAGATTGATTAATGGTTAATTGAAGAGTCTCACAGCCTTGTTTTAAACTTCTGGTGTATCAAAAAAAAAAAAAATTGTATTTGTAATTTCATAGATTGAAAGTTCACATTTTAAACTTGAAATTTTTTGAAACGACAATTTTTTCACTTAAAATAATAATAAAAATTGAAACTACAATTTTTAATTTTATTCTTATTATTAAGTTTTTAATTAATCATGGAAGTATACAAATTATTAATTATTTCTATCATAACAATTTAAAGTTTAATTTTAAAATAATTAATAATTTAAATAATTAATATTAAATAAATTTTAAAAATGACTTTATTTTTAAATAGATGTTATTATTTTTAAATAGAAAAGTTAAAATAAATAAAGCATAAGGCAACAACCTACAACACAACGGTAAAGTTGTGAGCCTCTAATCTGGGAGGTCTTGGGTTCGAGTCTACTTAATCTTAACAAATAATAATAAATAAAATCTCAGCTTCAGCCCATTACCCATCAAAATAAATAAATAAATAAAGCATAAATTATAAAAAAAATTCACTCAGTTTAATAGAATAAACAAAATAACGCACTTTTCCAACAAAGTGAAAGTTGTCCCAGGTCAAGAAATTTTTTTTTGCTAGATGAAAACATTCCTCCCCTCACTCATCAAATACAAATCTTAACTCACAATCAATATTTTTGTTTAAAAGGATATTAAAATCTCACTTGTCAAATACAAATCTTAACTTGCAAGCAATATTTTTGTTCAAAAGGGTGTTAAAATCTTGTCTCTAACTCAAGAATCCTTTAGCTCTAGAACCCAATAACTTTGGGTTGAACACAATGAAGGCAATGTGTTTGTTCAATGAGACAGAATTTTTGAGCGACATCATAACAATTTAGCGGTCGGTGGGGGTTTCTTTCCAGAATAATCTATAGGCTAATTAGTTAAAATATTCACGACAACGCTCACATATAAGCACTATTCAAAGAAATGAAAATAAATTTGTGTCTTTATTAAATGTAACAAAAATATGGTTTAAGCCTTTTCTTTTTTAGGGGAAGTTCATCAAGAGTTTTGTAGAGTCATTTACTCGTTAACCCAATATTATATGATGTGCATTCCAATTACTTTTGTGTTAAATTTATGGCTAACAATCATAACAATAATAATAAAAAATCCATGGTCAAGAAATAGATATCTATTAATAAAAAATTATCCCATAAAAATAAATTATACAAGTGAATATATGTAATTAAAAATATTTTATTAATTTAATATTTTTTATCAGTAAATTATTTTATTAATATTTATAAAATCGCATTACAGTATTAAGATAATTTATTTCACAACACCACCCCAAAATCTACACTCACTACCCGATAGCACCAAAAATTTGACCACATGGTATCAACACAGCAACCAATATACATTCAGTTGGAGACATTACAATACAAAAAAACTCCCATATCAGACCTTTCAAAACTATACTATGCAATACAAAATTTCTATTATACTACCAAACTATACCTATCTACATACCCAACCAGACATGAGTTTGTTCAAGAAAAAAGGGTGAATGGGAGAAGGAAGAGTGATAAACCGCCCTTCTCACCTGTGTCACCACCACCCGACATTTCACTGCCCATGCACACGCCATCTCTAAACCCCGCACGGACAAAATAAGCTCCACCAGCACCGGTTGTCCCATGAAGACGAGGTAGGTTTTGTGTTGCTCACAGATCCACATTCTCCTTGGTAGGTGTTGCTCGAGGACTTTGTGTCAGACCCACGCAAGTCTTTCATTCCTAGTGTGTTTATATCTAACCCACGTAGGTCTTTAACTCCAACGGGATTGGGGTCTCTGTTGGTGTGAGGTCCTACCCCGATCATCCATTTAGAGCTGATACTTTTATATCATATTTATCTGGATGATGCATTTGTTTTTGATACATTGACGTATTGGACTTTTCATAGTATAGATATCTCATGATGACTCTATTTTTGATAATGTTTAGATGTATTGTTTTATACATATGATTCTCAGATCTTGATGACATGTTGAACAATTTGAACATTTTTATGTTTCTAAATTTGCAATTTGATCATGTGACATGTAAATGTGGATTCGGGTTTCAATTCTGCAAATGATCCATATTGATTTAAGTTAATATGTTAGATAAGTGATTTCCAAGGATTTCATGATTTATCAGTTATATTATATGGATGACCTAGTTCTAGGAAATAACCTAATTGTAATGTAATATATGTTGTAAATATAATTATGAATGGTTGTAAATTTATTTTCTTCTATTTTTGTTCATTCCTTTTAGGCATGTCAATGTGTAAATGTGATGTGAAGTAGTGCCAATTGGAACATGTATTGTGAGATGGCATGCCCATGTGGATTTGTGAGGTTAAGTCTCACCCTAGGTTGTCATGTAGTGTTTCCATGTGGAGTTACTTGTCAAGAAAACCCAACTCATGAGTACTATCTTGGAAATTCGTAGGTAAACTCTAAGTGAGTTTTTGAAGGGTAAGGATGAGTCCAAAAGGGTAGTTAGAGTTAAAAATGTCTAATCCTTTAGTTATACCTTGGGTTAGGGGTTATTATTTAATATTTTTAGTGTCAAAATCTCATTTATGGCCCTTCTAAAGTACCATTCTTGGTTAGTGGCAAAAATTGGGAAGAGGAAAGACCATCTCCTTCTTCAAGATACTGGAGTCTCTTCCATGCATGAAATTGGGAAAGTGTTAGTGAAGAAGACTCATGTCACCTCTCTTCTTGTTGGAAAAGAGGTAAGAGTTGGGGAGAGAGAATTTTAATGAGGAAGGAGAGGAGAGTTGGGGTTGATTTCCCACTCTCCATTTTGAGAGACTTGTAAAATGTGCTTAGAAGGATTTGCTAGTTGAAAGCCAAGGGAAGGAGAGCTAGGAAAGAAGGATCATCTCAACCACAAACCATTTGCTAGGAGTAAGGTTGGTACTCTTAGATTCCATGTGTGGAATTCTTTGTATTTCTTGTTTTAAAAATATTGTTGAATTTAGTTATTACAAATTTCATGTTGTGTAAATGTTGTTCTTGTGATAGAATGTTAGTTAAATAATTACTTTTGTTCTTCTATTTTTGTTGTTTTATGTTGTGTTGTTCATGGGAGCGAATGACATATCTCACCCTTGGGAGGGAACAAAGTCATGGTGGGTGAAGGGCTTAGTTGGGAAACCATGGTAGTGTAGAGCTTCTTCTTGGGAAGAAGAGGGATGTTTCATGGATGTTATGGGCTCCATGTGCCATATTTTCCTGTGATTTCTCATGGGGGTGATAAGGGTTTATGGATGTGTTTATGGAGCTCTTTGGTTGTATTAAAATCCTTGGGAAGGCATGTGAATTTTGTGCATATTTAAGGTATTCTAGCTTGGCATTCTCCTACATAGTTGTTCCACCCTCAGCCCTAATTGGGTCCATTATGATCCTATTGTGTAACTCTTGGAGGGAGTTATGTGTTATTTAGAGCTTGTTATATGTGTGTGTTGTTTTCTTGTATGTCACCCAACCTCTTCTTGTTTCCCCCAACTCGAGGGTGGTCTCATAGAGGCCTAGGTTGGGGCGAGCTCCTGTGGTTTATTTCCCATATTTGGTTGCAGATTTATAGCTGGCCCTCTACTTGGAAGGATTTATGTTCAAAGTTGGAAATAAGGAAATTAGTTGATTATAAGTTGTAATTTGTAAAATTAAGCTTCACCTCAAGCCATAGGGCTGAGTCTTGTAGAATTGAAAATTCTGAAAATTTTCTTAAGAATTTTGTAGCAAGTAATTGTAATAAGTTTGTTGAAAGGGAAGAAGTGTAATGGTTTGTTTTCTGTTTTAAGAATTACATATAGAAACACCTCACTACTTATAGTGAACCCAACTGTAAAATTTAATTTAAAGAAAGGAAATATTTCCCCTTTATGTAATTTCCGAGTTAAATCTGCATCCAATAATGATTAATAGTTGGTTATCTTAAGTAGTCATTTTCTGATTTATGAGTTCCTAAAGAGATATCTCTATTTACAAATTGTAACAATTTTATTAAGATGTTATTATCTGCTAATTAAGTCGTTGCCTTATTTATGAAATTTTAAATTTACTTATGCCTTTAATTGCATGCATTATGATTCCATTCAATTATATGTTATTCTATTAATAAATGTTTATAGAAAAGTCTCTGTTATCTACCTTTTATAAACTTATCATTTCATCAGTTTTTGTAAAAGAAATTTTATTTTTTTCCTCCTTTTAAGCAATCATACTTAATAATGCTTTAGAAATGCATACCACTCACATGTATAAGAACAGATTTGATTTAATCTTCTTTCCCTTTTGAACATAATAGAAATTTAATCTTCTTTTCCCATTTTAGCCTGGTAAAAGTGAAAATGTTAATAGCAACACTATTTTTTTGATGCACATGAAGAAATTTTATTTCTTTTCTATTTATATTATTATATATATAGTAGCCTATATATATAATAAACATATATCTATGCTCTCAAGATTTTATTAAATCTTCTTTTTCACAGACATGAGTCTTATTTTGCAAATCTGTGCAAATTATATATATATATATAATCTCATAAATAAATCAAAGATTTACTGTAAACTAAAAATATACTATTATTGTGTATCAAAATATATATATATA
>MU225472.1:1016978-1030979 GCA_018584345.1 Thuja plicata | reverse complement strand
CCCCGGCCATTGTGGTGTCTGTGGTGGGACACCACCATAGTGGCGATGGAGAAGGCCACGACCTTAACTCCACCCACCACAATCAGATCCCAGCCCCCCCGGTAGTATCCTGCATGTCGCGCGACATGAGAACTTGGAGATCTCGCCCTCTCAGTCGCGAAAGGTAGGGCTGCCATTTTGGTTCATATGCATATATTTTTATGCAAAAATATATGTATAAACCTTAGGGTAAATACATATATGTTTGAGTAAAAACATATCCTCTTATTTATTCTCCTCTCATGGCTGCCTCCTTCCTTAAAATAGACCTACAACACATAAGCCATTCAAAAACAAAACCTAGGGTTAGGAGATGGGGCTGGGAGAGAAAAGGGAGAAAACATATAGCAAATTGAAATTTTAACATTCTTCTTGTAGCCCTAACCCTAATTTTGAATTAGGGTTAGGGATTCTCCAATGTAAATGAATAATGTTAGTTCATTTATTTATTTTTTTTATTTCCCACTTAGTGGATTTTCTTTTTATGGGAATGGATTTTATTTTATTTTTATTTTCTTTTGGTGGGGGAAATCTATTAATCATTATCACATTATTAATAGTTTCCTTTATTTATCCACACTTTCAAATGGGGCTTAATGCTATATGTTAGCAATGTCAATGCAATAAATCGTAGACGTTATTTATATAAATAAAACATTATTAAAGCTTATTAGATTAAATTTATTAAAAAAAAAAAAAAATTAATACATAGAATGTGGGAATTTAAATGGTTAAATTTATTAGACATGGTAACTTTAATATTACTAGTTATAGGAATGGAAATTTTTAATGCAATCGTTTTATGCTTAGATAAATTATATGTTGAAGAAAGAAATTTATAGATTTAAGAAATCATGATGGACAACTCAAATTAAGTCTTTCTAGTGATATAGGGTAGATTTTGAATGAGCACTTTTTAGACCATTAAGATCATTTCAAATATTAGATTTTTATTATCTAAAGAGATTTGAGAGTTGATGAAACTGGATATAATTTATTTATGATTGACTTTTATGTACCCTCGTTTAGTAGTGAAACTTTATTGTCTTGATTTCAATAAGCTTAAAATTTAGGTACTCCTTTTAGATTTCTATAGCAATAGTTGAAGTAGGAGATTTATGGACAACATTTAGATTAAGCTATTAACTAGGTAATGTTATTTTTACATGGTCAATACATGTGGCCAGTGTATTGGCCAGTGTAAAAATAATGTTATGGATTTACTAGATAACTTAGATTTAAATCTTGACTAAATTTTAAAACTAATGTGAAGAGGTAGTTGTGAAACCAAGCTTGGATTTAACTCTAGGAAGATATCGATTTTCATTTTATCAACTAGACCCTTGTAAAAATTCATGGGTTGAGGGACGTTGACTCACGTCATAATTACCCCTCAACCCTAGCTATCGACATTCAACCTTCTATCCCTTTGAAACTCAACCCCTTCATTTTATCTTGTTTCCCTTATTGGCACTTAGTAAGCTAGAGAGTACAGTCACTTCAACCCATAGTAAACTTTTCAAAAAATATTGTTGCGTTTTTACATGCAAATTTGGGCATGACAATTGGGCTTATGTGCTCACAGGTCTAGCTTATTAGGTTTGTGGACGAGGTCCTCCAATTTGTGGCCTCACTAGTGCATAGCTTTGGAAAAAAGCATTAACTGACCAAAATAAATATTCATGATACATATTCATTTGTATTTTTCTTAATGTTGGTTAACTCGTGGGAAGCAAAAGAGGTATCATTATGATAATCGAACTGTTCAAGGAACTGATTAACAAAAATTTGCCAACTATTTGATGAATCATTTGGTAAATTTCTATACCATTCACCTAAATCTTGAATTAGTGATTGAACAAAGAGTTTCATAAATATGTCTTCATGATCAACCTCAAACTCCTCAATGGTATTCTTTTCATTTATAACATGTTGCTCGATAGATTCTATCCCGTTTCTTATGAATTTAGGAATTACAGTCATTAACTCCTTTGGTATATGATTTGGATATCCAATAATATTAGTGAAATTTAATTGTTTATACCTCTCACTAACCATAGGTGTTCTATTTCCAAAACTATTTCTACCTGCCTGATGATTCTGATTCCCATGATTACCACCAATATGATTTATGTTACCACAATTCTGACCTATATTTCCATGATTCCCATTTTGTTGATTTCCTCTATTTTGTTGCCTATGGTTTTCATCATTATTGTTTCTACCACCACTTGGCTGCCTCCAATTTCCTTGTTGGCCATTATCATTACTATTACTCACATTTCTTCTTTTATCATTAGGTTCATACAAAGGGTTAATATGAACCTTTCTAAAAATGTTATCCTCATTTTTTCTATGTGGAGGATTGTACTTAGGTGTATTATCTCCCTTTGATTTCACCTTACCTCCCAATCCTTCTCCATTATTTTCTTTATCATGTGGTAGAGCCAAATCACTTCTTTTTAATCCTAACTTATCCAATATTTTGCTAGGGTGCTTCTTCAAAGCTTTAGCCACCTTTGGGTCCTTAGTGTCATAGTCAGTCATCTTGTGAAACATAGCATCCAATGCCCTATCCTCATCATCATACTATTCATCTTCTTCTCCTATCTCCTGGATTGGATTTTGATCCTCCACACCTTCAAAACCAAAGGGGTTTCTATCCTCCTCAAAATTATTTTGACTTGCAAATTGATTTTCCTCATTGAAACAATTATATTCTCTATCAGGGAATCTCCTATGTCTTGTGAACAACATACCAGAGACTTGTTTCTTTCATTTTCTTGTATCTCTATCTAATTTAATCTGATCAAAATGATCTTGATGTAAGGACTCCTACCCCACATGAATACTTAAGATAAAAATATTATCTTGTCAAATATAACTACATAAAAATTGTAGAGTCACCACCTTCTTATTAGAAGGAAAGTAAAAAACCCGATTCTAAATTCTCAATCCCAGTAGAGTCTATTTTACTTCACCAGAGATACGACAAATGTCTTCAAAACCAATCCCTAGTAGAGTCGCCAATTTTTTGGTGCCCAAATCAATAGATTGGATTTCTTTTAGATATGCCCATCTAATAATGAGAAACCCAAGTGATCTGGCCAACTAAAAAGTTCAACCAAGGACAAGGTTTGAACTTCTGTAATTTTGGTTCTGCAAAACCAAGGTTGGTAGACGTACACCTAAAACTTATCCTCCAAGACCAGGCCTTTTATAGAAGATTATGATGCACTTCAAATCTTCTCTTTCAAGTGTGGCAACTGAGAACTTTGAAAAAGATCAAAATGTGAGTAAACTTAAATTTTGTTTGTGTAATAAATAAATGAATATTGTATTGCTTGCAGACTATAGATATGGTTGAACTTTGAAGCTTTAAAAGATAAAATTTCCTTTTGAATTAACCTCAGACTAGTTCCTTACTCAATATTGGGCAGATAGAGTCAAACTTCATTCAGATCCTCACATACAACTCTGAGAGACAGTATTATATACCACCAACTACCATATACAGGAAATATTTATTTACAATATAAACCCTAGATCTAATCAAATTTAATTTCCCTAAGAAAACCAATTAGACAAAGATACATAGACAACACTTCGTATGCAATATTTGATGATCTAGGCTATATATTGAAATTGATACTTCACCAGATATATTGATGCTAGTAATTGATTCAGAGATCAATAATCATAGAGGACTAACTTGAAATGAAGGGAATGAACTTACAATCTCCAAATTGAGAAAAAAAAATAGGTTTCTTTGTATTAGTATAAAAAAGGACGTACAATTGGTGTGTGCTCCAGTCGCAACATTCTACTAGTCATTACAAACATTGTCCCAGTATTTCTAAAAATTGTCGTCTATCCTATCATCAGTTTTGGTATCCCTCTTTATACAAAAATGAAGGGATGCAACAAGCTTCAAACCGATGTGACTATTCCTAACTAAAACTTAATTGCAACTAAAAACACTTAATTATAATGAAACAAAACAAACTAGAACTAAACAGTAAGAAGAACTAATCCTAAAGAACAATGTCATACTCGATGTCCTTCCAAAGTACAAATCCATATTAAACAAACCCTACTCTTAGTAGTAACAATTTTTTAATATAAAATTTATGGAAAACAAGGTCCATCTATTTGAATAGATTTGAGCATGTCCAACAATTCATCTCCAAGGTCATCAGTGACCCAGCCATCATCATTCATCTAGATTTCTCAAACTAGGTCATGCAATTCTGCCCGGTCTTGCTGAAATTCAAATTCAAACATGTCACTCTCATAGGATGCATAACCAGTCTTAAGCTCCCAGGCAGCAACCATTAAGCTACTAAGCACATCTTGTTGATCCTCCTATGTATCCAACAAATTCAGCTGCATCATTTGATGTGGATTCTCATTCCAAGGACAAAAAAATATCGGTAAACCCATCACTTAAACTTGTATTTCAAATTTGCTATGATTAAACTAATCCTTGTCTCTTTATAGAAGAAAAACATATAAGAAACTCATCAGCTTCTGACACATTTAGTCTTGTTCCTTCATTAAATACAGGTATGATCTAATAAACTTTGCACATTTGATTTTCATTTCTTACATCATACATTCTCTAGGGATTGACAACTTGTTCTTTTAGTCTTTTCAAGTCTAGGTGTATACAATTTCAATTATTATTTTAACCTTCTGCTTAACCTTGAGACTAATTTGTGATGCAACACAACCTCTCATATTTAAATTCATATCTATGATCAAATTTTTTACATGTTCCAAAATTGTGTCATCATTAACAAAATGATCTTTTCAACTTTGTACTCTCGATCAATTTCAACGTCTAACTCATTCAAAAATTTGGGCAAAATAACTCTGTCTTCTTCATGATCAATCAAATCAATGCCCATTCAATTCTAACACCACTTAAATAAGATATTTTGAATGTGCAAAAAAATTGTCAATATGCTTCAATTGTCAACTCAACCACCTTCCTAATTAATGATCATCTCTTCATCATTTTGCTTTCCATTTAATATATCCTTGCGAAATAGCAAAAAATATCTATCTCACAGACCCTTTATCCAGTATTCGTGCATCAACAAAATTTTGTTGTTTCACCAAATCCACTTCTTTCCTTCGTGTAGACGCAAAAATTCTCTATTTCACCATTGCTTGAAATATGACCCAGAAATAGTGAAAATGACTTCTACCAGTTACTTTTAAGAAAAATACTCATTCTTCCATCTTCAAAATTCCCATGCTCCAGACTTTTACATAATCTTTAAGCTCCAATATGCAAAATTTTGGAGTGACCCATCACACCTTTCCCTTCCAAATGCATCTTTTACAATTGTCATAATTTGTCATAATATGACATTCTTCATAATCTAACTCTTCAATTTTGACATTTTCCATGTGTGCATCAAATTGCCAATTTTGCAAATTGATCTTCATCCTCTATAAATTGAGAGCCTTTTCTCAATCTAAACTAACCATCATCTTTCGAATCCTCCCGCCATTATCATCTTTTTACTTTCATGTTGAGTGCAATTGATCATGGGAGCTACATCAACATGTTTAAGAGAACGAGAGGTCATTGGAATCAAAATGAGAGATGATTTGGTTGTGTTATTTGCATTTTCTTATACTCTTTCTCATTTATTCTAATGTTAGGATAGGATTGTTTATGTATGCTTTTGAGGTGTGATGGTTTCCTTTGCATGCATGTTTCCCCATTTTTCCTATCTTACAAATATGAGATATGCATTGCATGTAGTAATCAACATTGATCAATATGCATTTGATCTGAGTTTTGATGCTATGAAGATCATTGCACATGGATATTCATGAGATGGAAGAGGCCATGAGAAGAGTACATTTTATTACCCTAGTATGATATTACCAACACATGGGTTATTATGCATGAGGCATTGCGTGAAATTATATTTGAGGTATTTGAACTTGATGTACTCGATGTTCAACAAGTAAGTCGACATCTCTTGATTTAATTGAACTAGAATTATTTTGTGTTGATGTACTATTGGTGTTCTTGATAGAATGGTTGACACCTCCTTCTTCTTATATGAATTCTTATGATGTAACCCTTCTTAGCTCTCATCTTAGAATTATGATATTTTTCATGATGAAATGCATAATTATTTTGACTAGTTGACTTTTTGTGCAATTTCTACTATTTTAGTTTAATGTATTACTGTATGGAAAGAAATTAAATGGTATGCATGATTTTTCATCCTTTACTTACTATGTATGTGCACTTGGAAAGATTACCTTCCAGTGAGGGTGTTGAATATGGATAAGCCTAAGGGCAACAGAGAAGGTGATCCTCTTTCTTAGGTTCACTATTATATTATAGGTTTTGGCCAAGGTGAGTGGTTCATTGAATGATATGAATAACCTAGAAAGAATAATTAAAATAATAATTCTCTGATAACAACTCTCTGCCATATCCTGACTATTAGGCATTGCATATCCATGGTAGGTATTGCATGCAGGTACATCAGACTGCACCGAGATACCCCCTTCCTTTTTATTTCCAGATTGCTAGGCATTGTAGGGTTGGGAATTTTGTGAGTAGGTAGAATCCCAAGGAAGTGTAAGGCTTGTGATTGGGAAGAAAAGTGCCTCAATCATGTTTTGTCTTTTTGTTTACCTACCATTGATGAATACATGGTGAGAAGACTATATATATGCCCTAATAGATCACATCTCATGCTTATGCCCAGATTAAGCACACTTACATAGATGAAATTCTGAATATTTATTTATGTTAAATATATAACATTGTTTGATTTACATTGATGTAGAGATGGACAAATATTTAATATGATGAGTTGAGTTAATATTTATTTTTGGATGTTGTTGTGACAAGATGGCATGATGGCCTAGGTCACATGAATAGCCAAATGGATCCACTAACCTTTACAAGTGATTTACAAGAATGCGTGGATGATCTAGCGAGTTAGTGTATACCCCATGTTAGATGGTATGAATGATTTATTTATTTATCATCCTTTATTATTATCAAGTTGTGATCTAAAGCTAATTTTAGTTTTTAAAAAATTGTAATCTTCAAATGATTATCTTTACTCTTGAATATTGAACATTGAGACATTTCCTCCATGAGGTATTGACATTGCTAAACACACACACACACTGATGCAGAGAAAATTGATCTTTCATTCAAATCTGCATATGCTTTATTATCTTTCTTAAATCTGTAAAAGAAGACATCTGAAATCTTTGCATATTGTGCTATCTTTCTTCATTTATTCATTCTAAACAAATGCTCAGAGATGTCAATATCCAATTAATATCAACTTAACACTATGCTTGATGATTACTCACTGAATCATCTTACCAATCATCACTGATGATAGCATGTCATGCGGGTCACTGCACCATCATGTGGGTCTGTCACTATACGAGCATGTACATATTACATTCACCACCTTTTGATAATACGCTCACCACAATCTCTTAATACTCCAATAATAACACAAATATGCAAATCTACACCTACAACTCCATTTGATGGATTTTAGACAAACCCAAACACAGTCGCTTATAACTTTTAAACAGAAAAAAACTTTAAAGATCGCTCCAGTGAGGATCTTCAAAACTGGAATATCTATAATATATCAAAAGCACGTTGGATTTCAACGGTTGGTTTTGAATTTATGCCTCTCGTACTGGGACCAATTTTCTTCTATTAAAACAAACTTGAAAGTTTAAGACTTCCTGCCCTCAAAACTAAATAATTCCCTCCATATTTAAAAATAACTGATGAGACAAATTAGATCTAATTTGTCTCATCAAATATGGAGGGAATTATTTAGTTTTGAGGGCAGACAGTCTTAAAATTTCAAGTATATTTTAATAGAAGAAAATTGGTCCCAGTACAAGAGGCATGAATTCCAAACCAACCGTTAGATTTCAATGTGCTTTTGATATGTTATAGATATTCCAGTTTCAAAGATCCTCACCATAGCGATCTTTAAAGTGTTTTTTTTGTTTAAAATTTATAAGCGACTGTGTTTGGGTTTGTCTAAAATCCATCAAATGGAGTTGTAGGTGTAGATTTACATATTTGTGTTATTATTGGAGTATTAAGAGATTGTGGCGAGCGTATTATCAAAAGGTGGTGAATATAATACGTACATGCTCATATAGTGATAGACCCGCATGATGGTGCAGTGACCCGTGTGACATGCTATCATCAGTGATGATTGGTAAGATGATTCAATGATTAATCATCAAGCATAGTGTTAAGTTGATATTAATTGGATATTGACATCTCTGAGCATTTGTTTAGAATGAAGAAATGAAGAAAGATAGCGCAATATGCAGTATGCAGAGATTTCAGATGTCTTCTTTTGCAGATTTAAAGAAGATAATAAAGCATATGCACATTTGAATGAAAGGTCAATTTTCTCCGTATCACAGACACACACATGTCAAAACATGACAAAAATGTTGATACAAAGTACCTAGTAACCTGGTCAATTCATTGTGATGCCAAGGTATGGTAAAGTAAGTACAAGTATGTGTGCGCTTTATTGTGATTTTAAGATATTATGCATCTTTATTTCTACTTGTTAAAAAAATTGAGAAAAGGAATGTTAGATTTTGATTTTCATCTTGATCATGATAAGAACATGGACTGATATTCTAGTGTTGTTCCTATGGATGCAACAGATAAAATGACGCATCACAAGAAAAGAAATATTGTCAGAGAGAGGTAGCCTAACATTGTAAAACTGAAGGGTAGTAATGGAATTCATACACTCACGTAGAAATTATTCTTGAATTTATTATTAATGCATGTGTGTTTGTCATATTTTAATTGTACTTACTTCAAATATGTGTTGACATTGTCTGTGCAAAAGATTGTTTCTATGAGAGTGCATGTTGATTTTACTAGAATCCATACCAAATGAAATTAGACTGCATTTAACTAAATGCGTTTGAGCCTCTTTTTATTTTTTAACATGATAATATGTTTCAAGTAAAGCATCCAAGGCGATGCATGTTTTAATGGGGGAAGGATGTCACAACTCAATTTTTTGTTTGTTTAATTATAAATAGTTAAATAGAAAGAAACAAAAAAGGTATTTTAAAAGAAATTAAATTTTATTAAATTGTAATATGCTAGAAGGTAGACTTTAATTTATATAGGGGAATTCCATTTTAATGGATATAATTCATTCATTTACTACACTTCCTCCTCCTCTGCCACCTCTCCACTATTCACTCCAAAGTGGGAGAAAGAAGTGGAAGTGAAGGTAGTTTAAGAAGATGAAGGAATCAATAAAAGAGGGGGGAAGAAAAAGATATCGTAAAAAAAAAAAAAGAGGACTAGCAAGTCTGAAAAAATAAGGATGTATGGGGCTTAAGAGGAGCTCCTGTGCAGACAAAGAAAAGGGTTGTTTTTTTATTTAAAATAAAAATTGTCATTAAGCTACTTGTTATTGGAGGCACTACGGAGTTGGAAGTCTCTTTGGAAATGTTGCCAAAGTATACGTAACTGTCAACTTAGCACTCTTATTACCTAAGGCCCCGTTTGGTTGCTTGAATATGGTGGGATTTGGCAGTGGGAAACCCAGTTTTGAGACTAATCCATCATTTGGGTTGCAAAAATAAAAACCCAGTTTTGTAGGCCAAATTCCAATTTTGACCCCAAAACGAGCAGCGCAATCTTCCCACCCAAGAGGTGGAATTCAATTTCATCTTCTAGGTTTCCTTTTTTATTAATATTTTTTAATTGGGCGTCGGGTCCGTCATCTTCCTAGGTTTAATATTTTGGGGATTCCCACTGGGTTTGCATTTTTTGGGGATTCTGACTGGGGTTTTCATTTTCTGCTTCCCTCTGCAGCGTGGGTTTATCACTATATTTTGCACTGGGGTTTTCATTTTCCGCTTTCCCTCTGCACAGCACAGGTTCATCACTGTGTTTTGCACTGGGGTTTCATTTTCCACTTTCCCTCTGCACAGCGTGGGTTTATCATTGTGTTTTGCACTGGGGTTTTCATTTTCTGCTTTCCCTCTGCACAACATGGGTTTATTACAAGAGTTTGCATTGTTGTCGCTCTGCATAGTGTTTCTTGTTTTAACAATCTCGGCTTTCCTATGCACAATGTGGGTTTATTACAGGGGTTTGCATTATTGCCGCTTTGCACAGTGTTTCTTGCGACGAGCTTGATAGTGGAAGAGATGGTCATTCCTCAGTGGAGGTCAGAAGTTTTTTCTATTTATGATGTTCTTGTTTTTCTATGATGTTATTATTTTTCTATGAATTTTTTAACAACATAAGTCACATAAATAATAATCATTACCTTTGTGATATCATTTTGAGCCATATTAATATTCTTCGATGAAAATAATTTTACTTCACTATTCTGTTGTGCTTTCTACACACCTTTTCACCTTCTGTAGCATGTCCTTTGATATGGAAATATTCCTCTTATGCAAAGGTAAACACTCATTTTATCTTCCCTGATTCTGGGTTGATTATTTTACTCAATGGATTGATAATTACATTGTGGGTATGATTGAAGGGTGTCTAATAGATGTAACAAATAAATTGTTAAGAGAAGGCATCAGACATGTCTCTTGGAGATATTCAAAAGATATAAAGAATAATGAAATCAGATGGGAAGGAGACGAATGGGAGAAAAATTTAGAGTCATTTGTTACTATATACCCTCCCATCATCATCTTTAATTAAGTGATATAATCGAATAATATCGACACGAAACATAATTAGATAGCAATCGTAATTAGCATAAGTATGAAACGGCGATGTTATTTGTGGAGGCAGGATTATATGGTTAAGACAATCAATAATTATTGTTATAAATATAAACAATGATATGGGTTTAATCATGGAAAGGTACAAAAGGACAACAGATCCGTCTCAAGCATTACATCTCATCATAGAAGGGAAATGGTATAAAAAGGCATATTCTTCACTCATTCAAATCATCGAATCATATATTATTGAACAAGTATTAGTTACTCATAAAATATGATAATAGAACCCAAGATGGATGATCAAACATGTAAAGAACTTATTCTACTACTTAGATCAAACCATATGCCTAGTTGAGCCATAAAATTTTAAGTCATGCATGCACAATTTAAGAAATTACTGTGCAAAATAGCATCACAACAACATCATAGAAGTAGAAGGGTCATATCTAAGACAACAAGAAGTATAGAGAATTTTTATTACAAGGATTTGTAGCTAACAAACAGTCATATCAAATTATGAGGCCTTAACAAACCAAAAAATAGTGACATCTTCGCACATTTATAAGGCATCATCAGAAACAACAATCAGCATAGATCATCTATTACATCATCATCATTCTATTAGAATTATATTTGATAAGAGACAAGGCCAATCGAAGGAGATCAGGCATATCTGAAACAAGATCCCTATATTGTTTGAGAGTTCTGCAAGAAAAATATAATAACATTGCCAAATTGGATAAGGCTTATGTACACCAGATTAGCTCAACTATCATCTATAGAAGTTTAGTTTACAAAGGATATTGTGCTATAAGTAGAGTCATTTAACTAGAAATAAGTCTTTTACAATTAAATTTAAAGAAATTGGTCCCAAATCTTAGGGTTCACAATAGGGACATTACAAATGTGAATTTGCTTACCTCTAAGAGAGAAAAAATGTTTGTGGCTATACATAGTGTCTTGAATATCATTAACCACAACACTCTTATGTATAAGGTAGAGTCCAATAACCCAAAAGGATTTAGAGCCAGAGACAGTATTCATAATCCATCAATGATAGTGATAGTGTGAAGGGGCCAACCATTGAGGGAGACCAGACAAAGACAAACTGATTAAAAATAGTGATAAAGGTTGTCAATAATGTCACCAAAAAATGTAGTAGAAACAATGATAAGACTATGAAAGATAAGTTCATTCAAGGTAAAAAAAAATGTGATAGTAATATTCATAAAAAAATTCCCTAACCAAACAATCTTTAAAGATAGTGAGGTATGATTTTAAAGTGAAAATAGAAAGGTCCCTCAAGTTATCATGGATTGATGTGATAGTTCAAGATTATAATTACTACAACCTTTTATCAGTTCCAAGATGTAAGTCTACTCATTGTCAAAAAATCATTGTACTATGAGAACATGATGTACAATGAGGTGTAAATGAATGATGGTTAACAGTGATTTCTAAAGCTATGATTGTAGTGATTTTCAAGGTGTAAGGACAGTGTTATAATATGAATGACAAAGTGCTATTAAGGAAACAGAGAAACCGTGAATATAAAACAGTAGCATGATGAGAAAAGAGGGAAAAAAGTAATATTCGTTATTAATAGCAGAGATATTAAACATTTTTAAATAAGTGTACAGTTGGCATATTCTGGAAAATATTAATACCTCAAAATGTTTCATCACTCCATGAAACAAATCCTCTTTCAAATTTCCACAAAATGAAATTGCAATTATATATCAATAAATCACAGGCAAAGAGAGGACAAAGTATCTACCCAAAAAATACATCTGCATAATATTTGTTTTGCTTTGGCAAATAATAATCATTGCCTTTGTGATATCATTTTGAGCCATATTGATATTCTTCGATGAAAATAATTTTACTTCACTATTCTGTTGTGCTTTCTACACACTTTTTCAGCTTTTGTAGCCTGTCCTTTGATATGGAAATATTCCTCTTATGCTAAGGTAAAACCCCATTTTATCTTTCCTAGATTCTGGGTTGATTATTTCACCTCATTTCTTTTGCAAATTGCTAAACATTTTTGAATAAGTGTATAGTTGGCATATTCTGGAAAATATTAATACCTCAAAATGTTTCATCACTCCATGAAACAAATCCCCTTTCAGATTTCCACAAAATGAAATTGCAATTCTGTATCAATGAATCACAGGCAAAGAGAGGACTTTGGTCATTTGCAATTTGTTAGAATTTTTTTAAACCCTCTCTCCAAATCCATGTAGCGCGTACACAACAAATGTTATTACCTTGAAAGTTTCCAAGGCACATTCAACAAATTTCACTTGGTGCATATCCTTCTACCATGGTATATCAGAGATCACATATTTTGATGCATCCATTGAAAACCGTCCATAGGCCTTGCTCTTACACTTCCAATGTTCTCCATATTTCTCCCGTGCAAAGGCTGCTAAAAATCTTCAATCTTTGATATTATAATTAAAAAAATAGTTTAGATGAGAGTAGTGACAATGGACTCCTAACATGTATTTACAGAGCATGATCTAATTATCCAAAATTTAAAAATCGTACATTATTTAGAAGCTATCCTTTATAAAAACAATTTTGGGACTAGGAAGACAGCATCAAGTTTCTCCCAAACTATAGTCACCTAGCTATCATTTGGCATATATGTGATTCAGAGCACTTCATCCAAACCCAAACTGTATACAAAGGAGAAAAAACCAGAGAATCGTACAATGTTCATAAGATTCTTTGATATCAATACTCTACAATTTTCTGACAGTCTTAACACAAACTTAACATAGGTGTGTATATTATATCAAGCATAAAACACTCAGTGACGAACTTAACTGATCTAAAAAAAAAATTGATAATATCCTCTACTAACAACTACCAATTACCTGTGGCGACCAATTTAGAAATCTGCATTGGCATAGTTTAGCAAAGGGCAAGTCACATTCTAAGAAATTCCAGTGAAGCAATGTTCCTAAATAGTCTAGTACTGTTCTTTGATCCTATTTATAAATACATTGAATATACTGAGACAAAGCACAGGCCAAGCATTGGCTAAATATTGACAAATCAAATATATATAAGGCACCGTTTGGTTGCCAGAATACGTTGGGAATTGGCAGTGGGAAATCCAGTTTTGAGCCTAATCCGTCGTTTGGGTTACAAATATGAATATATATATATATATATATA
>MU225472.1:983952-996691 GCA_018584345.1 Thuja plicata | reverse complement strand
CTATATTGTGAAAATAGGTACTCTCATGTATATCAAAGGCCAATTTCTCAATCCTAGTTAATGGAAATTAACTATAAATCTTTGAAAATTGAGTTGGAATATAAACATCCTTAGAATTTAAACAACGGACCTAAGAAACCATCTAAGTGTCAAAAGATAAAATATCCTAGATGGAGATTACTTGCAGAATCAAATAAAAGATTTAAGATAGATTTTTTTATTAACAACATCCATATAATAACACTTGCTCTGTATATTTTGAAGGCATCATCCTAATAGAATAACTTAATATAGTTAGTAACATAATAATCAATTAAACTTGATTCTAAGTGTAAAGAAAAATAAAATATGATGTATTTGTCATTTGTGAAGATTGAATATGATATTCCTTATAAATTTAAAATATAATCTAATAATTAGTAGAAAGGAGATCAACATATATTTTTATGAGCATAAGCATGAAAAACTATTTGTCAGACGTGCTACTACACATAGTAATAATCCATAATTAAAAACTAATTCAAGCAAATAACAATTAAAAAAACTCAAAATTAAAAACAACTCAAAATTTAAAAAAAAATTAAAAAATGGACAAAATAAATCACAACATTAGATTAAACATTATTGAATAATAATAAAAAAATTATAAAGTCTTTGTCAAATTTCAATTCCAATTCGAAATGTAGAACCAAACATAGAAAATGGAGTGTCCGATTCCAATTCCAATTCGAAATTGTTGAACCAAACGCGGAAGTTGGAATTTGTCAATTCCAATTCCAATTTCGAAATTGACAACCAAACGCAGAAGATGGATTGACTCAGTCATCTTCTAGGTCAACCAAACGGTCCAAACTATATTCGGAAGATGCGAAACTGGAAGATCAAAACCTTATTATGAGATAATAAGGTTTTGAGTCAAACTCCAATTCCCCAACCAAACGGGGCCTAAAGGAGCACATATTTCCTTATGCAAAGAGATGAATGTATTTTTAGATGGATTTGACGGTGAGTATAACCGTGATGAAAGTATTTGGTGCTCAGTTACAAATTTAGTCATTTTACATCAAAAAGTTGTCAAAAGATCTTAAAAGTTAAATTTCAGTAACAAAATTATCAACTTATGCATATGATGATAGTCAATTTGTGTCATGCTTTTATTTCAAGTGTTACATAGTTCAACGGCGTTTCCAAACATTCTGGAACTTTCCTGAGATCAGATTAATCTTTATATGTAGCAAGAAGGAAATACAAATAGCTTAGCTTAAAAAATGATGCTATGTGGTGAAAGAAACATTAAATATTTGATAGGTGTTATAGTGAAGTCTAATAAGGACCTAAGACTTGAGATACTTTTTTTTAATGCCCACTGAAGATTATCATATCATGTTAATGAATTCTCTAGGTTAATTGCACCTAAGGATATCTCTTGTAATATCAAGAGGACAATATATCAATAATTTTAGAGATGTGTTTATTGAGATTAGAAAAGGAAAATAATAGATAAACTTGCTTTCATATAGATTATTTTGTAAGGAAACTTAAGATATAGGTGTTCTTATTTCCAATCATTAGGGGTACAAAGTTATGGAATAAATGTTAACTATAATTTCACGGGTATTGGACATAGTTTTCTCTTATACATTTAAGTTGGGTAGACATTAGAAAACCTTTGAAACATGGGTATCAAGACTAGCCAAGGATAAAATTAGGTCCCTTTTGCATTTTATCCTAGTGTGGATATTCTTCTTAACCTTTAAGAATTTGCATTATGGTTGGGGACAATGGTAAGCCAATTCAATGATCACTATAGTTGTTTTCTTAGAAGTGTGAGGGAAAACATACATTACTCATATTGAGCATTACAATATTCCATGTTTTTAGAATTAAGAAAAAAGGGTCTTTTTACCTTATGAAATTGAGATGTATTAGGTTGAGAATAATGAACTTATTAAGGAAGTGTTTGATCTTTTCTCAATCATATCATGTATTTGTAGATAGATATAGATTTTTTTATTCATGATATACATTGCATTTATTGAGAATTATTAACTTCATCAAGAAAAACACGATTGTATTATGGTGTCCTCTTGTTTCAGTTATCACCACTATGTTTGAGATGGAATTAGATTCTATGAAATAGTATTAAATAGAAACAATTGTTGATTTTGTTTATTTAATAAGCATCTTGTGTACACCATATGTTTTATGAGAAGAATTCATGATGTTCTTCCTCTTGGGATATTTATTGTTTGAGAAGGAGATCAATTTTTTTTTGAAATGATAAAATTAAATTTATGTTTGAGAGTAGATATGTCATATTGCATAAATTCCATTACTCCTGTCAATTTCACATTGTTAGGCTTCCTTTAGTTAGGTTGGGTATCTTTTATGTTAGGAAAGATTCCAAGGAAGTGTAACAGCTTCGTAGTAGGGTGGAAACACACTCCTAAAATATTCTCTCCCTTAATGTAATTGTGTGAAACAGGTGTCTGGAGTTCCTGGCAAGAAGGTCTTCACCTTGGGTAAGTTATGATTTCTTTATAATCAACCCAGTGGTCTATCGTATTGATAGTTGAATTATTATGTTAGTTAGTCTATGAATCCTATATAAATATGTGTGTCCTATGTAAATTAAGTTCTTGTTTGGTCTATCCTTATTGACATACATTGATGTTTTTCACAAGTTGGTCAAAAATCATCATAGTTTGTTAGCTATTGTTTTTGACAGGTTTATCAAAAATGTTACTGATTTGATGTAATATCTCATGTTTCTATATTGAAGGTGTGTTTGACAGTTTTGGTCGGCACCTCTCATTTGTTTATATAATTATGTACTACATTTTATTTTTGACAAGTTTGTCAAACCTTGTACTTTTCATGGAATTAAAATGGAAATTATTTTGACTGGTCGATATATGGATTTGACTCTTGACTAAATTGACCAACTTCCTTATCTTCCATCTATTTCTTATGTGGCATATGTTGTTGAGAAAGTAGACCTTACACTGATGTTGCTAATATATTTCCTCCAAAACATGCCTCCTTCCTAGACAAGCTAAAGGAGCTTAACAAATATTGGAAAGGGGTTCCTGTGCCCCCTAAGTATTGATGGTCTGTTGACCTGGTTTGCTAGTATTTTTTGTGTCGATCCTGGTTTTTATCTCTACTTAGTTTAGTTAGTTAGTTGTTTGAATTTACTTCTTGTGAATTCTTTTTGTGTCATCTATTCAAACTTGATGTTACTTTAATTTTTAGGTTCGAGCCCTATCCCACTTGATTTAATCAGAACAACAAGTTTTGGCAGTGTGCCTTCTCGGTTATTTCTAGCTTGTAGTTGTTGTTTATATGATGTCTTGAATTTACAAATAGTTTATGTAGAATCATACCAGGTTTTAATGAGATTTTGTTCTACATTTATATTCAACCTTCCCACATTAAAGGCCTTCTTTTATGGAGAATCGCCATAATTCACATTACTTTGCCCAGTTATAAATATTTATTAATTCCTAAGCTATATTTTTTATACCTTTTCAGTCATTCTACCCTAATACAAAAAAGTAACAAACAAATAGTTTGGTTTCTTAAGACTAAGACAATGCAACAAATAAAGAATATAAAAAAGGAAAACCTTATCGTATTCCATAGAATTATGAACCAATAAAACCATAAAAAAACATGTCTATATATAAATTCAAATATTGGGATTTTGAACAGTAGTAATGATACTCACATATTACTTTGGATGCCTGGTGTGAGCTCGTCTTATCTCGTGATGCCCAAATAAAATCCAAAGGAGAACATGGACTGGGGTTCAATAATAATAAATTTAATTTTGTGAATGATATGGCACATTTGGGGCATTTGGGGTCATTCTGGAGTTGTTTCCATTGAGTGATGTGAAAGGTTAAGCCATTGCATTGATTTAGATCACATCCATTGTTATTTTAGCCCACTAAATCATTCCCCCTTGCCCAATGAAACAAAGTAGAACATAGCATGGTAGAACAAAACAAAGCACAAGAGACATTGGTGTGAAAATGGATCAAGAACTGAAGTACCTTGAGAAGATGGAGGTGATCCCACAATACTCTGTTCCACTTTTTGGCCAACTTTGACACTGAAATGAACATTTTGAAGAAAAAAACTTTGATTTCAGACACCTATTGCTATAAAACCATTAAGAATTTGAAGATAACGTAAACTATTGAATTTTAGCATTTTGTTTCTAGTTTATAAATATATTTTTTTAAAAAAATTTGGAATTTATTTGTATCCATTTTTCCTTCTCCTACAAAAAATGGTTTGTCTAAAAAATCAGCATTTTTTAGGAGTGACACTCACTTTGATCAAGATTGCATTTTTTACGAAATTGATAAGAACATAATTATTTTGATGTTAGGTTTGTAACACCAATATTTAGAGAATCCAATGTGTTTCGTTCAATTTGGTTGAATATTTTATAATTTATTGAGTTATGAAGTGACATTAACTATAATTTGGACACAGTTTCATTTGGATCGCTCTAACTTGATATGTATATATAAAAATTTGTGTTTTCTTCTTTTGATAGAAAGGTAACATAAATACCTATTTCCTAGATATTTTCACAATTTTTTTTCATAATTTACTATTTTTCTAGAAGCATCGAACAGAGAAGTTGCTAAATGGTCAGACAACCTATGTTTAGTAAAACTTAAAAAGAAAAGTCATAATAAACTCAATATATATAAAAATCATAATCATTGGAAAGATTTCTCTAGTACTATCATCATGTATTTGGGTTTTTCAATTTAATACATTTTATTGCACATGAAGTTAATGTTAAAGTGACTTATGTCAACATTTTGATGGGTGCAAAGGAGACTCGATTATAGGTGTGAGTGAGGAGTAGAGAGATTATACCAAAGAGAGTTTGATCCAAGAAGTTTTATCCAACCATTTTGAATTTACTCCTTCAAATGGGAGCTCTCAAGGCTTAAATCATCATATTTTCTTAAAAATGTGCAATTTCAGCAAAAAGCAGGATGTTAAAAAAAGTTAGAGACACTATTGTGGGACCACCCATGGAGAAATGGGGGGAATGAACTATTCCACCTCCTCCTATGGATTCATGTGCTTTATTAAAGTGGTGATAAGATTAATTGCATTGGGCAAGCCATTGGAAACCACTATTGTTATGGGCTAAGATAAACATACTATTTATGTATTCGATTTTGTCATCAAGGCTAAATATAGTTATTCAACAATATTGGTGTAATTTTCTTAAAATCTCTACTAGCAAGATTTTTATTCTTTCTTTGAGCTTTGGGAAATTGAAATAAATTAAAATAGATGATGTGGAATATATGTTAGCTATGTGTAAGTTCTTTGTGCTGGCCAATGCAATAAGATGTGGATATGTCTTCCTCTTAGTGTCATTTTACCTACTCAAACCCAAATCTAACATTGTCATCAAATTTGTAGTGTTCCTTTTGGATTTGATCATGTCCCTGCTCTTTAACATCCCTTATTTTCCAGGTCAAAATTCTAAAATCTTGATGGAAATGACATATTTATAAAAAGTATTCAAAAAGTAGGGGAATTTTGTTTTGACCTAGAAATTATTTTGTCTACAAGTGTAAACTACCTATGTTATGACAATTGTTTAGCTTGAAAATTTTGGATTAGATTATATATAGCTTTTCTTCTTGATTCACATTTCTCAATCCATGTTAAGATAAGATTGTGCAATCCATCAACAAAACAAGAGAGATTTTTTTTCCAACCTATATAGTATTTGTCCATATAAAAGTAGGTTCTATATGATAGAGTACTGACTATTCAAAGAAATCTTGCTTGCAAATGGAGGTGCTTTACAATCCTCACATCCCCTATTTATAAAGGATTCAGACTCTCAATATTCCATGCATATAGAGAACATGTTTATTAAGATAAAATTTAAAATTTACCTATCTATGAATTATAAAGGATTCAGTATACCATGCATATAGAGAACGGGTTTGTTAAGATCAATAAAACATCTATGAGATTACATAAGGCCTCTAATAACATAATTTTGAATCATAATACCATAAGTAGAATATTTGGATGCTTCCTACAAGGAATACATGATAGTCTCATATTACAAAGTTGAATATTAATAGGTCAATGAGTTTGACTAAAAAATTACAAAGTTGAATCTTGATAGCAATATCATAATTTGACTTGTTGTGGAAAATATCTCCTACTTATTAACGATGAGCTAAAGGGGTTCTATAATGAATAAATTTCATAAAGTACAATACTTTCTAAAGGTTTTACAAATTTGATGGCAAGCTAAGTGGGTTTAACCTTTGAGGGTTTAACTTGAGTTGGAGTCGTATTGGGATGGGCGACCTCTAGAGAAGGCCCAATGCTTCACCTTTGTGAGAATCACCTAGATGCAATGAGTGCTAAGTGTTCCATTCATTCTCATGAGAGATAGATTCTTTTGAACCAATACTCATGAAACATAAGTAAATATGTTTGACTCAAAAACTACATAGTTTAATCCTAATTTAGCAATATCATAATCAATCAATAATATATATTTAGTTCCTCAAAGTTAAAAAGTTAATGGTTCAAAGTCTAAATATTTGAATTTCTCTTTCTAATTGAAATTTACTAAAGAGACATATAGGTTTATAGTGCTCTTTAATCAAAAATAAAAATCTAAATAAAACCAGAGTTGTGATTTAGCTAGAGTCCATGCCTAATGCCTGATGTAAAAAATAGAAGAGAGGAAATGTTGATGTCTAGAGGAAATGTTGATGTCTGTTGTGGAGGTTGGAGGTTGGAGGTGGCACACTTGAGGCATCGGTAATAGTTGGTGAATAATGAGTTCTATTCATATGGATAGCCAAGAAACATAACATGATATTCCTTCTTAGCCCTCCAAAATGTAGTAAACTTCTAGTTATAACATATACAAGACAAAGGTCATTCTAATTATTAAGGGATATGAGACAAAGTATAAATACAAATAGGCTAAAGGAATATCTACTTATTTTGTGCCCAAGTAACTAAGAGGGGGATCCTTGATTTTATATGCTACAATTTTAGATATTTTTTTGCTACCTGTAAACTGTGGAATTAATGAATTACAAGGAGATACTATTCAACTTTCTAAAGTGAGACCTCTTCATAGTTAGCCGAACACTTGTTCATCCAATTTACTTCCAACATTTATTTTGATGAGTATCTAGTTTCCATGTAGGTCACATTTATGTTTTATCATCCTTATAGTTGATTAGTGTTTATCATTTTCTTTTGAATTTACTTATCTCGCTTGTCAATGAGCTTTGTATTGGTCCTATATCCTGCATATCTTGTGATAGTGATGAACATGCACCCACTGAGGCCTTACATGATATTATTGATCCACAACTTGTGTGATTTTATTGACTTTTTCTTTTGAAAAAGTAAATTAAGGTACAGGTAATTATTTGTGAATGAATTTTATTTTGACAGGTAACACATGAAGAGTATTTCTAGTTTCATCAATGGTAGTATTAATGCCATCAAGAAACATTTAAAAAGTTATATTAGTAGTATTTTATAGAACTTGTCAAAGGCTACATAATAGTTTGATATTTAAAAAAATGCAAGTCGAGTGTGTTATGATTTTTTAGGTTGACGAATATTATAATTATTAGGGTTGGCCTTGACCATAATTTTGATTCATGTTATGCATAATAAACCATGAAACGAAATAAATAGGAAAAGTTGAGGAAAAATAAACTGGCAAGATTAGAAACTATGAAGATTGACCAAAATACTAGGATTTACAATTGACGACCTTTCAAGTGTGATTAACTTAAGAGATGTATTAAAAAATCAAAAAATATTTTGTTCTCTAAGGATATTAATAAAAGATATAGACTCGAAAGTTTATGGAAGATGAAGAATCTTGTCAACATGATACCAAACTCTAAGAAGAGGGAGGCCAAAATGGTTTGGTCCATCTCAAAATTTATCTTCTACCAATCCATCTCATAAAATTTATCAAGAGCCACAAGGAGTGTGCAAACCTCTATTTGACAAGTACAATATCCCCATGGGAGAAGAAAAAATAGGAAAACTAAACTATCACTATTTTATCCATAGAGAAGGGTTTGAGTATACTTATAACAATTCATAGTGATACTTCATAACTCTCAACTATTAATATATTAATTTTTGGCATCTTGGAAATTTTGAGGGGAAAAGGTAGTTGTATAATTGAGAGATTAGGAACTTAATAAATACTATAAACACCTAGAGAGAGAGAGAGAGAGAGAGAGAGAGAGTAAACTAATGACATGTGAAATATAGGAAGAGATCATAAAGGAGATTTCATTCTCTATCCAATTATGGATTCAACATAGGCATGCTGAATTTTATATTTATTAAAATGATAAAATCATAAAATTCCTAACCACTATTTTATTTATCTATAGATAGTAAATATAACATGATAAATTATATGAGTAAAATAAAATAAATATTTTTAAAATAAAAAATACATCCTTATAAAAAATATAATATAAAAATAAATTTTAAATAAACAAAATAAAATTACTCTTCACTAAATATAAGAAAGTATAAAAGGAAAAAAACCATTATAAAAATATATTATTTTTATTCTTATAATTATAGAAAATAGATATAATGAATATTTTCCAAATTAACTTTCATCTTTATAGTTATATAATTTCTTTTTAAATGTCAAATTTATATTTTATAATGCGTTGGTTCAAATTCTATATTTAAATTGTGCATTAAAAACAAATGGCAATAACGACATTGAGATTAAGAAAAAGGTAATAATGGAAAATGAAAATAATTAAAAGCAGAGGACGAAAAAACCAAGATAACAAAGGGAAAATGCATTAACGAGGTGCTTATATTTTTTGAATAACTAGTAATTGCATCTTGGTGTGAAATGGGTACATCGAAGAGATGTGGAATTTTAATCAAGGAAGAATATTATATTTTTTAATATATTTGTGCAATACATGAGGTCAATTTCTAGAAAAATTAACAATTGATGTTTTCTATGGAATAAAGGTCTCAATGGATAAGTGATAGTTTGAAATCAACTAGGAATTCACTTATATGGACCTAAACACGACTGAAATAAAACCTCTAATTTAGGAAGATAATTAGAATGTAGTACCAATAGAGAGAGAGAGAGAGAGAGAGAGAGAGAGAGAGAGAGAGAGAGAGAGAGAGAGAGAGAGAGAGAGAGAGAGAGAGAGAGAGAGAGAGAGAGAGAGAGAGAGAGGTAATTTATGAGATATAGATAGAGATAGTTTTAGGAATAAGAGTCCACCAATACAACTGAGAGGGAGGGATCACTCAGTTGTGAGACAGATTATTAAACATTAAACTTTATAAACCAAAACTATAATCCAAATGATAACACAGTAAATGCAACACCATAACACAATCCTTTGTTGTCGAGGAAATCTTATTAAAGGTAAAACCCGGGTGGGAATTAGCACTCACAAATAGTGTACTGAGAGTATAGTATCCCTGCTAAAAGATTTAGCCATGTTAGGAACTTAATAATGCCTTACAGTACATAGTCCATGTTAAAGGATAAACCCTGTTAGGAGTCAAGAGAAGAACAAACTCACTACCCAGGCACACTGCCTAAAGAAGGTTAAATTCACCTTCAGGACTTACCGTCTGAAATACAAGTGTATATGAAGTATACAATCCAATGAACTATTTGATAGCAACTGTCTTTGCTTGATCAATTCCAATGAAGTATCTTAATCACAAAATCTACTCTACATCCAACAGACTTCACACAAACAAGCTCGTAGCTTCCACACTTTGTTGATACCACACACTCCACAAAAGAAAACAATTTTATTTTATACAGGTTTACAATAAGCAATTAGGTTGGCCAATTAAGACTTCCCCAATGCACAAATAATTACATAACCCTTTGCTAAGATACACAGGGTACCTATAACAAGTAAACATCAATTATAATCCATCAAATATAATCTAAGATCTGTAATTCAAGCTCGCCATCCATAATACACGCTACATCTCTGAAGTCGGCCCCAAATAGGTCTTATCCAGAACACATGCCAAAACTGACATCACCAAGAGTCTTGCAATCCAAGAATCATAAAAAATATTCCTCGACATGTCTTCTGCCATTCATCAAGCTCGCGTGCAACATGAATTGATATTGCACACAAGTTATCCTCAAAACTCAGAGACTAACTTTGTCATAGTTCACTATCACTATCCAATACCCAGTCTTCACTAAAACAACTGTAACCCACTCCATCTGCAACATTAAGCCAAGAAAACTTAAACAAAAGATCACAACAAATCCATGTATACATCCTCATCTTCACATGCTCTAAAATAACAATACACTACACGTAAACTTTTTTCAGTCATCTAAGAAACATTAACAACCTATATGTTATGTCTCATCAGAAACATATGTTGACATCAATGACAAATCATGAATTTCAACAACTACAATAGAAACCAATTCCAATAGATAGAGGGGAAAGAGTGAGAGAGAAAGGTGATAGAGATAAGTAAATGTGAGGTGTAGAGAGATAGAGAGAAGGAAAGCATGGAGTGATATAGATAGGGAGAAAGAAAGAGGGAATGTGTGTGTATATGGGTGAGAGAGAAATAAGGAGGTAATGATATATATATATATATATATATATATATATATATATATATATAGAGAGAGAGAGAGAGAGAGAGAGAGTAATCCAACCAAAATAACCTAGACACAATAACCCCATCATAATAACCCAATGAAAAAATAACCTAGGGTCATACCAACCCATGGATAGAATAACCCATGGTCAAAATAATCCATGGAGAGAATGACCCATGGTCATTTTAGATCAAGCTAGTAAACTAGAAATGACATAAAATCAATTAGAACATTAGAATTTAGATCATGTAGAAGGAATTAAACCAAGTTGAGAGAACATTTTAAATGGAATCCATGGAAATTGCAAAATTGAAACAATATTAAATGTCATCATGCATATCATGCATATTGTTCTATCTGGAAGGGTTTAATGTGAATGATTACATCTCTTATATCTAGAAGGGATTACTATGAATGATTGCATCACCCAAGTTTCCAATCATAATATGGAATTGTTATTCAGTTATTCAAGATGATATTCCCAAAACCAATAATACTATTGAGGGATGGCACAAAGGATTTAATGAATTGCTTCAAGTGTCGCACAACTCAATCTAGAAATTCATCAAAGCAGTGAAAAAAGTTCAAGGTCTCCAGGAGAATAAAATAGAGAAATATATGGTTGGATACACTGGGCAACCAAACATGGAAAAATACCATAAACTAAAAAAAAAAATACTAAAAAGATTGTTGATGGTTATGAAAACCATGACATTTTAGATTCTATAAGAGGCAACACTCATAATTTAACACTTTAATTGAAAAATTGAATAATAAAGTTTTTTAGCAACATACATGTAATTTATAAATTTTCTTTTCCTTGAGCTATATTCTTACAGGCATATTTTGTCCACTGGTTATTCTGACCATAGGTTATTTTGGCTTGGGTTATTATGAACCTAGGTTATTTTTCCCTTGGGTTATTATGATCGGGTTATTTTTTCCAGGGTTATTTTGGTTGGGTTATTATGTCCTACAACCAAGAATAGGGAGTGTATGTGTATATGAGTGAGAGAGATAGATAAATATAAATAGATAGAAAAGATGAGAGAGGGAGGGAGAGAAATAAAGAGAGGAGAAAGGAATAGAGAGACATAGAAAGAGAGGGTGATCAAGAGAGAGGGGGGAAATGAGAGATAGATGGATAGGAATAACTAAGAAAAGATAGAGGGGCGAGAAATGTAAATGTATAGAGATCGGGAGATGGAATGATAGCAAAAGATGAAGAGGGAGAAATAGAGAAACAAGGAGGGAGACAATGAGTGAGGGGAGATAGAGAGACAAAAAGATAAATATATATAGCAAGTGATATAAAGAGAGAAGTAGAGGGAGGCATATATATAGAGAGTAGAATAGATGGAGCAGATGAAGTGAATAAGAGAGAGGGGTAGAGATAATGAGATATAGATATAGAGGAAAAGGGATAGATGGGAAGATAGAGATAAAAGGGGGAAGGTGCTCAGAGATAATGGTGAAAGAGAAAATTAATAAAGAGATAATGATATAAGGGGGAGAGATAGAGAGATAAAGGTAGAGATAGGGATGGAGAAATAAGAAGAGTGTGTATGAAAGTGAGAATGCGAGAGATATGGATAGGGATAGGGATACAAATATAAGGAGTGTGAGAAGGGGGGAGAGAGATATTTATGGAGATATAGATAGAGAGAGATACATAAATAGAGAGACAGGGAGGAAACAAATAGAGATAGGATCTAGAGAAGGAAAACATGGAAAGAGGGAACAAAAGAGAGAGGAGAGATGGGGATAGAAAGAGGGAGAGATAAAAAAGATATATAGTGTTGTAGACACCCTAAAATGGACAGGCTTGCGACTTTACATTAAAAAACACTAATTTTCATCTATTAATTAATGGTTTCTTAATCATCTATTTTCTTCTAAATTCATTTCCCAAATCATCTAATCAAATTTCCAAAATTAATTAAATAGCTTTAATTGATTAATTACCATTAATTGATTAATTAAACTCAATTTCCTATAGTTTAAATTCAAATATTTAAACTTACTAATTAAATT
>MU225472.1:953594-970492 GCA_018584345.1 Thuja plicata | reverse complement strand
CCCCGCCAATACTGAGCATCAAGAACAGCGTTTCGGAAGGAGTAGAGAGAAACAATAGAAGCTTCAAGCATCAAGGGGTTTGCATTTACTTGTCTTCCTTTCTCTTGTTTGTACATTTTATTGCTCATGTTTATGTTATTCGTTTAGTAGTTATTGTATACTTGATTTGCATTCACTTGTGAACCTTGGCTACTAACCCCCGCCCTTGGAAAGCTGTGGGAACCTGGAGAGAGAGGCGTACAAGTGTAAAAGGTAGAAAGGGGAAGAGAGATGCAGAGATAGGTAAAGAGATAGAGACAGGGGAGAGAGATGGGAAGATAGAAATAGAGATGAAGATGGAGATAAATCTATTAATTGTATACATATTAATTTATATTATATTAATATATAATAATTTATATTATAGAATCTACTATACAAAAAATATAACTATAATATTATTATAAAAATTAATTTGTAATATACATTATAGATATATAATATATAGTAATGATACAATTTATATTATCACAAATATTATATATATTATATTAACTTTAATGTGTACTAATTGCATGTTGTATTATTTTTATATTTAATAACATAGAATAAAATGTAATATATAATTATTACACCGAGAGGCGTCTATACAGCCGTAGCACAAGGGAGAATACCAGCATGGGAATATGTTGGGAATATGACATGTATATAAAAAATAATTGCTTGCAGTTACATTTAAAAAATCATTAATTTTTTTTTAAAAGGCCATTAAAGGCTAAAATAAAAATAATAATGCCAAATGACATTTTAAAAAAAATGATTTAAAAAAAGGCCATAAATGTTGCATGGAATTACTTGTGCCATTTGTCACTTTAGATTTTAAATTTAAAAAAAAAAAATACAAAAAAATTAAAAAGCATTCAAAGGGTTGTGGGGTACCCACCACACGGTACTCCACAGGATTCCCTGGGGTCGTGGAGAGTGCGAACCCCAACTGCCCGCGGCAACTGATTAGCCACAACTGTCGTGTGGACGTGCAAATGAGGTTGCAGCCGCACAACAGTCTTCAGCCAGTAGTTGCCGCATTGCTCTGCAAGAATTACATGGTGGGGGGTGTGGCCTCACACCATCCACTACTTTTTTTCATTATTTTTAAAACGTCATAAACGCTCGAATGCCAGTTTTTGGCATTTTTTTTTTCAACACATTCATTAATGCCCTTATTTGGCTTTTAATGTTTTTTTAAAAACCAAATTCATTTTTGAAGAGGAAAAATGTATAGGAAGGAGTTAAAAAGGAAAATGAAGAGGCAGGAGACGGTATAGGCTTATAAAATAGAGCTATCTCCTTCACATTTTTGTTTTCCATATAGATTTGGCCAAAGGATTTGAAATAGAGGAAGCATCTGAAAGAAGAATCATTTGAGGATTCATTTGAAGGAAGAAGCATTTGAGTATTCATTTCAAAGAAGTAGCATTTCTCTGAGGTTTGAAAGAGGTTTCTCTGAGGTTTCAGAAGTTGGTGTCACATTCGTCTTAGCATTGTAAAGGGAATAAGATGAGTTTCTTTTCTTTTTTCTTTTTTTTTAATATAGACTTTAATATAGATTTGAATATAGTTTTTATTATAGTTTTTAATATAGATTTATCTAATATAGCTTTGAATATAGATTTGAATATGGTTTTTAATATAGATTTTAAATTAGTTTCTTTCTTTAAAATAAATTTCTCTAATATAGTTTTTATAGATTTTAATATACATACATTCTTTCTTTCTTTAAAATAGATTTTCTCTAAATATTAATATATATTTTTCTCAGTACAAAGCGATGGAGCGACACAGAGAGTGGGCAGGAGGTGCACATTTGAAAAAACTACATCCCAATGACTACTAGAAGCAACCATTGTAGATGCAAGGGTAGAGGCACTTCATTAATCATGAAGGCTTGTATTAATCAAGAAAATGATGGGGAAATCACGCTCCTTCTAATGAATTTAGTCGGGAGAGAGATCAACCAAGTAAGACTCACTTCTAGAACCCTTGGGCTGGATTGAAAAATCCTTAGTCTAAAGGGTGGTTGAATGGCAGCACAACAACCATGGAAATAAATTTTAGAAACCTACATAAAGAAAACTAGTAGCCATATGAGCATTTCTTTAACTTCAGGAAGATAGAAGGGAAGTTTTGGAAATGTAAAGTGGTGGAAAAGGCAGTGGAGGCTCCCGTTGAAGTATTTCCTAGGGTAGAATATGCTACTATTTCTACCATTTCAATTGAAAATATAGTTTGGAATGAATCTATTTGCTTTCTAGAAAGTCATGCTTTCTTTTTGAAATGGGCTGGGGAATGGCCCTCTCTCAGTAAGATAAGAGAATGGTGTAATAGATCATGGGGGCATGCATTCACCTTAAAAACTATGGCCAACGGATTCTACTTGGTCACAGCTCCTTCCCCCAAGATAAATATTGGGTGTTGAAAAATGACCCCTATATGATTGATGGGAAAGGGCTTTATATCATATATTAGTCTAAGAACTTTGACCTAGAAACATAAAAGATTAGAGAGATGCCCATTTAGGTTAAACTACCAAACCTACCACATGAGTATTGGGGTTTTGAAACCCTATACATTATTGGAAACAACTTAGGCAGTTTCCTCAAGGCCGGAGAATGTCTTTTGGGTAGCAATATGTCAACATGCCCAAAAATTTTGATTATGTGGCATGAGGTTCACCCCTTACCCAATACACTATTAATCACAACAAAAAATGGAGTTTGGAAGCAGAAACTGATTATGGATAATGAAAAGGATCCTCAGACAAATAACTCTAATATAAACAAGGCGAGTGGCGAAAATAATAATAAAAAAGGTAAATCATGAGAAGCAAATATGATTAATAATAAGATTATCCAAATCACTGAGTAAAGGCTCTCGAATCTGAATTCATATTCTGAATTGCAAAGGATAATCTTAGAAAGAACGGATGAGAGATTGGATGACACAAAAAACCAAGGGGTTTTTCAGGAAAACATTAAAGAAACTATTGATGGGATCATGGAAAATGAATGGAGAGGAGAATTTTATAGCCCTACTCCAAATGTGGAGAGTCATGAGGGTGTAATAGCCTCAGCGCTTTTAGGGGTCAAAACTGAGGTGATGGCAGTGTGCTAGGGCATCAATGGAAAACTAGAACAGAGTCAGAGGTATCATCCGAGCCTACCCTAGGCAATATGGGAAAACCCACATACATTACCCATAATCTAGTTAAGCAAGGTGTAGAGATGGATCTGAGTGGTGGTGTAGGGGAACAGGCTACGGAAAATTCTATCTCCCGGTGTTCACCGGTACCAGATATAGGCTACAAAATAGCCCAATGTGTGCCTCTGTTGAGATTGCATAGAGAATAACTAGGCATTATGTATAATTTCAATGTTTCAAATTTTGCAGAGGACGGTTTTAAAGATAGCCAGATATCCCCGATTAGAAACTTGGATTCCTCCTTTGATAATGTGGAAGACAATAGTGGTAAAACTAGTGATTCAGAGTCTGGTTACATTTCACAATCAGAGGAGGGGGAGGAAGATGAGTTTGGAATTTCTGATACATATAGAGTGATAGAAGTTAGGACTATTGAGGAACTCCCTTTAAAGAAAACTAAACCCTCTCTAGGAGAAAGGGAAAAAAAGGGGAAGAAAGTCAAATAAGGTGAGAATAGCCTTAGCTAGTAATTCAGCAAACCAGTCTAAATTTTTTTTGACAGGGACGGGCTTTGCCCCTTCCCAAGCGCCATGAAAATCATATCATGGAATGTCAGAGGCTGCAATGCCCCTTACAAGGTTCACGTGATCAAAAGAGATTTTGATTAGGTGAAGCCAGATGTTGTGGTTTTATAAGAAATGAAGCTTAGTGGGGAAGAGATACCTATATTTGATAACAAATTTTGTAGGTGGAGATGTTGTTTATCGGAGGCACAGGGGGTCTCTGGGGGATTATGTATTTTGTGGGCAGATTCCACAATAGAAGTGAATATCAAGGAAAGTAATAGATGTTGGATTTCAGTGGAAGTAAAGTCCAAAAAACTCCTTAGTTGTTAATGTTTATGGCCCTAATAGTCCAACTCAAAAGCAAGTTTTTTGGCAGGAGTTATCAGAAATCCTTAACAGAAACCCAGATGAGATCTTCCTATTAGGCAGAGATTTCAATGCTATTTTAAATCCAATGGAGAAAAAAAGGTGGGTTGGGGTGGGCAGGACAGAGTCAGAGGGATTTTTCAAATTTTGTTACAGAGAATGGCTTGGTTGACCTTGAACTAAGAAATGGGCAATTCACTTGGACCAATAGAAGGAGTGGATTCCTAAATATAGAGGAAAATCTGGACAGGTTTCTCTTAGCTATTAATTGGGCAGCTACCAACTGGAAATGCATAACAGGTATTTTACCTCTGACTGATTTTGATAATTACCCTATTAGTGTGAGGCTTCAGGAGGACAAAGCACTAGATAGAGTCTCGTTTAAGTTTGAAGCCATATGGCTTCGACTTGCCACCTTCAAAGACCAAGTGATACAGTGGTGGAATCAAGCTCCCCTGAGAAAAGGTAACAAGGCTTTCATTTTCTCTAAAAAGTTACAATATTTAAAAGAGCAATTGAAAGGTTGGAACAAAGATGTTTTCAAGAATATTTTTCTTGAGAAAGAATCCTTAGAAAGGGAGTTGGATTTGCTAAACTCCAATGTTACTGCTAACAGGATGACCGATGCAGACTTTAAAGAAGAGAATAGATTGAAGAAACTATATAGTGATGTCTTATGTAGGGAAGATACTTTTCAGAGACATAAATCAAGAGAGTTATCGCTCACAGAAGGAGATAAAAATACTTCCTTTTTTCACTATTCTGTTAAAGTGAAAAGATCTCAGAATAAAATATACTCAATTCAAAACATTGAGGGTGAGTTGATACAAGCCCCCGATGCAATTAATCAGGAAGCAATAAGTTACTTCCAAAAAATCTTTTGGCAAGAGCCTGTTGTCCTTAATCATGAGTTAGATATCCAGAATTTTATCCCAGAGTGTATTTCGGATGCCCAGAATGAAATGTTGAAACAATAGTGCACTATGATGGAAGTTAAAAAGGTTGTCTTTAGTATTGGAGAACAGAAGGCTCCTGGACTAGATGGCTTTTCAGCCATACTCTATCAAATTTTTTGGGTTTTGGTAAGGTCAGAGGTATGGGAAGTGGTTGAAGAGTCTAGGTGATCAGGATAGAATAGGGAAATACTGAAAATCTAATTTTTTAGTATTTTCTATGTCTCAGTAAACTGCATTTTTTAAGGTCTTCAGGGAATTTCTAGGATGATCTCCTCCAGAGAAGGGTAACCTTGGTTTCAGTTCCTAAATTTGGGTCTACAATTTTGGATTACCTTTCCAACGAAGTAAACGGTTCACAAACCGGACCTAGGAATAGAAAGTTATGCCTTATCCAAGTAGGCCTAAATTTTAATATAGTTTTTTGAAATTTTTGGTAGTTTTAATACGTTTATTTGTAATAAACATTATGATGACTCTTCATTTTGTTTCCAAGGTATTCTAGTGACCCTTGGGATCCATCATATTTGTATAAACTCTAATTTTGAATATAGGGCATTATTTTTTGGCTTGCAATTCTGTTTTTAGTCTTCTGGTTTTTATATTGAACTTGACAATACCGCAGGTATCACACCAGGTATTGTAATCTTATTCATAAATTAGATCACTAGGAAAGGAGGATTTTTGTTCCAGGACTTCAATAACACCTTCATCACCCTCATCACTAAGAAATAAGATAGATTTTCCTTTGATGACTTTAGACCAATATATTTATGTAATACCATTTACAAGTTCATTTCCAAAGTCATGGAAAATAGATTGAAAATAATTTTAAAATCTATTATTTTGGAAGAACAAAGTGGTTTTACTCTGGACAGATCTATTTATGAGGGAATCATAGTAGCACATGAAATTATTCACACCCTCCATCAGAACAAATCAGAAAAGATGATGATAAAATTAGACATCAGGAAGGCATATGATGTTGTAAATAGGGCTTCCTCATTAAAGTCCTCCAGTGCTTTATCTTTTGTAAGGAATGGATTCAATGGGTGGAGTGTTGCATTAAAAATCCTAGGTTTTCTCTTTTAGTGAATGACAGTCCTCAAGGATTTTTCAAATCTAATAGAGGTATTCACCAAGGAGATCCGATCTCCCCCTTTTTGTTCATTATTATGGTGGAGGTATTGGGGAGGATGATTAAATCTAAAAGGAAAATGGGAGTGTGGAAAGGTATTAAAATGGCTGGTGGGTTGGATCCTTTTACACACCTACAGTTCGCTGATGATACCAATTTAATGGGAGACGCATCCCTTCAAGAAGCAAGAATTATCAAAGAAACATTGGATGAATATAGTAATGTTTCTGGACAATGCATTAACTGGCAAAAAATCAGAGATTTACTTCTTTAATGTTGACCAAAGAAAATAGTGAGATATTTATAGAATTATTGGAATAAGGGGAGGTCAATTACCGAGCAAATATCTGGGTATCCCCTTATTCAAAGGTGCTTCCAAAACAAGTTTGTGGAAAGATTTGGTTTAAAAGACTGGAAGGATGGAAGAGCATATGGCTAACCTTTGCAGACAGGATACTCTTACTCAAATATGTGATTAGTATCAATCCCATATTTTCTATGATGTGCTTAAAATTCCCTAAAAAGATTAACCAGATTATAGCTGAGAGAATGAGGAAGTTTTTGTGGAATGGGAAAAGTGAGGAAGATAAACGACCTCTTATAGCTTGGAAGAAAGTTTGTAAACCAAAACTAGAAGGGGGTGCAAGACTGAGAGATTGGAGTTTAATGAATGAATCTCTGGGAGTTAAGTTGGTATGGTACATCTTCCAAAACCCTGATTTACTATGGGTTGAATTATTGAAGGCCACATATCTGGATTCAATGGCAGAGGAGAGAATCCTCACTACCCCTAATCCTCCTAAAGGCTCAGCGGTGTGGAATTTCATAATAAGCTACATACCAATTATCAAACAACACCTTACATGGCAGATTGGCAATGGTGAGAAGGAAAATTTCTGGGATGACTCATGGAATGGTCATCATGTTATATCAGTGTTACTATTCTCAGCAAGATAGGGGGATTATCTGTGTGATTATGTGGAAGTGCAGCAAGGCCCTCTAGGTGAGAATCAGGGATGGAAGAATATAGACAATATGGGGCTCAATGATCAGCAACTAGATTCAATGAAAGATATTTTTGAATCTATAAGATTTGAGACAGACAAATCCATAGTTCACCAAGAACACCTGCATGCAAATGACCTGTTGCTGGAAGGAAGCCAAAGAGACAAGAAACCAAAGCTTGGAAAATCTCAGCGGTGTGAGAGAAATTGTATTCCAAGATGAATTAACAATAATAACAAGAGTTCAACCTATAAGGTGAACGAAACCCTAAAAAGGTAAAAATCTAGGTTGCGCATAATAATTAATATGAAATATTAATTATATGCACCTAAGAGACAACTTAAGTAAAATAGAGTAATAGAAAACTTAATAATTAAATCAAAGTGATCTAATTAATAAGTGAAGACAAATAATTACTCTAACACCCCCCTTGAGCGAAGCTCAGGAGGTAAGCTAACCTAGCACAGTTATGAAAGTAGGAAAAATGGGTCCCGGCAACAAAGCCTGATCAGGTACCCAAAGCAAGGAAATCTCTGTAAACTGGAGAAAAAGGAGAAAACCCAGTGGGAAAAACCCCTCTCCAAAAAGAGATAGAAAAAACATGCTGAAAAAAACATGAAGGAAGGAAGGCCTCAAGAAGAACCCCCAAGGACAACTTTCGTCACCCCAAACATAGAACGCTACTGAAGATAGCGCAGTGATGCAAAAGGTTTGGTGAAGATGTCAGCAACCTGTGCGTTAGTGGGAATGTACTCCAAAGTGAGAAAACCATCCTGAATCTGCTGATGGATGAAATGCATATGAAGCTCAATGTGTTTAGTGCACTGATGCTCCACCAGGTTGCAGGAAATGTGAATAACACTCTGATTATCACACCACAGAATAGTGGGACAATCAAGAGGAAAACCAAACCTAGTCATCAACTGCCGAAGACATAAAATCTCCTGACTAGCATGCACTGCAGCTCTGTACTCAGCCTCTATAGATGAAAGTACGTGAGCATTCATCTTCTTGCATGACCATGTGATAGGACCAGAGCCAAGACAAATGACAAAGCCAGAAGTAGACTTCCGATCATCAACATCACCAGCCCAATCTGAGTCAATGAAGCCAATAATGTGAGGAGCCCCTGATGTGTAATGAATGTCATACATAAGAGTGCCCTGAATGTATCTCAAAATATGCTTGGTAGTGTGTCATTGACTCTCATGAGGCTCATGTGAGAACTGAGAGACAAGACCAACTGCAAAGGAGAGATCAGGATGAGTGTGTGTTAGGTACAACAAACTGCCAACCAACTATTGATACAATGTAGGATCCACTGAAGGCGAAGTGCAAGAGGTAGACAAGGTAACACCCGACTGAAAAGGTGTGGGAGCAAGCTTGCAATCAAGCATGTCAAAGTTCTGAAGGATGTCAAGAGAATACTTTTGCTGGTAAACAAAGATCCCAGCAGAGGACTGAACAATCTACAGACCAAGAAAGTAGTGTAACAGACCAAGATCAGTCATCTCAAACTGCTCCATCAAAGCGCGTTGAACATCCTGAATCATAGAAGATGAGCTACCTGTGATGAGAAGATCATCAACATATAGCACAAGGATCAAAACCTCATCCTCAAGACACTGAATGTAGACTGTAGGATTGGAATGGCAGCGTGTGAATCTTGTAGAAAGCAGAAAGGAGTCCATCTTCTCATACCAAGTCCGAGGGGCCTGTTTGAGACCATACAAAGAATGCTGAAGTCTGCAAACCAAGGAGGAATCCTGCACAAATCCTTGAGGCTGCTCCATGTAAATCTCCTTAGTAAGATCACCATGCAAGAATGCACTCTTCACATCCATCTGAAAAATGGGCAATCCTTGAGAAGCTGCGAGGGATAAGACAAGGCGAATAGAGTTCATCTTGGCAACAGGGGCAAATGTCTCAGTGTAATCAATACCCTCAACCTGTGAAAAAACCTTCGCAATAAGACGTGCCTTGTACTTATCAATAGAACCATCAACAAAAAACTTAGTATGATACAACCACTTGCATCACACTAACTTTCTTCCATTAGGAAGAGAACAAAGATCCCAAGTATGATTCTTCATCAAAGAAGAATACTCCTTGTCCATAACATTGTCCCACTCTGGATGTCTTGTCACTGCTGAAAATGCCTGAGGATCACCACAAATAGCATGAATAAGAAGGCTAGAACCCACAATATGAGACCGGGTGCGACGAGAAGTGGAATGGTCACCAGCCAGAGATCTTGCAGCCTCAACTGTAACACGAGCCCATCTAGGCATCGGTGGAGGGTCCTATGGTGGAGGTAAATAGGGATCACCGAGATCATCATCCTCATCATCCTGAAAATAAACTGGAAGGGATAAGGGAGTAGTAGTAAGTGAAGTAGACTTTGGAAGCAGGGTATCCACTGTAGGAAGGTGCTCATCAAACTAGACATCCCGTCAAAATAGGACCTCTCTGGAATCAGGATCAAACAACCTGTACATATTAACATCCTCACAGTAGCCAACAAAAATGAGGTGTCGACTCTTCCGCTCCATTGCTCTCCTGTGAGCATCAGGCACAAATGCCCATACTTCACTACCGAAAAATCAAAATGAAGACACATCAGGCTTGACATGAGACCAATCCTCCTCAAGAGTCATATGTTGAACTGCCTTGTGGGGCATCTAATTCTTAATATAGTTGGCACAATTAAATGCCTCTGCCCAAAAGGATGAATCCATGGACCTGGACTGTCTCATACAATTAGCCATCTCCCGAAGTGTTATGTTCTTTCTCTCTGCCACACCATTCTGCTGAGGGGTGTAGGGCACTGAAAACAGATGCTAAAGACCATGTTTAGAGTAAAAATCCTTGAAATCTTGGTTCACATACTCCCCCCATTATCTGTGCGTATCCGGTGAATAGAAAGACCAGATTGCTTCTCCACAAATGTCTTAAAGAGTTGAAATAAATCAAAGACATCATACTTGTACTTCAAAAAGTACACCCATGTGCACCTGGAGAAGTCATCAATGAAAGTAAGCACATATCTGGCACCAGAAAAGGAAGGAGTAGGAAATGACATGAGGTCACTATGAATCAACTCCAATGGTGCCAAAGCACGAGTAGCTCGTCCATGAGGAAAAGGATCCCTATGTTGTTTTCCAAGAACACAACCCTAACAAAAACCATCAGTGCTAGAAATCTGAGGAAGCCCAAGAACAAGTGCTTGTGTGCTCATTTGTTAAAGATATCTGTAATTTACATGGCCCAAACACTCATGCCAAAGTATGCTCACTGAATTTGCATGTGTTATAAGACAAGAACATGTACCATCAGAAGGCTCAAATCCATCAAATCTATATAGGCGGGATGCAGAGTCAACACTCCTAGTAGCCACAATCAAATCAGAATCATGTAAGTTTTGAATAACCACATCATGTGGTGAGAAATCAACTGTCTTACCAGAGCTAGAGTGGTAAATCTGATAGATGGACAATAGGTTCATCGAGATGTCAGGGACAAAAAGAACATCCTGAAGAGAACCCCCAGCTAATGCAATAGAACCAAAACCAAAAAATGAAAGATGTGATGAGTTCCCAACAACAATCTGTGAAGTAGCACAAGGAGCAAGAGATGTGATCAACTACTGAGTGTGAGTCATATGGTGAGAGGCACCGAAATCTAAAATCCAGGTGGACCTAGAAGTCATTGCTCGTGCAGTAAGAGCATGACCTTTCTCTGTAGGGGAGGATGTGGAATGAGGAGAAGAAATGTGATGCTCCTGCATGGCTTCCTTTAAAGCCTCCAAATGTTTCCAACACCTAGAAATGGGATGTCTGTCCTTGCCACGAAAACTACAGGTCTCAACTGATTTCTTCTTAGTCTTGGAGGTAGACTCAATAGACTTCGAAGAATATTTACCCTTGGAGGGGTTAGCTGGAGGTTTTGAATCAGTTTTCTATGTAGGTTTGGAAGAATATTCACTGCCTTTTGAATCTTTCTTCAGTTTGGCTTTCTATTTTGGTTTCCCCTATGAAGACTGAGCAACCAATGCTTGGCTTGAAGAGCCAGAAGCATCCAACTTTTGGATCTTTGCCTGTTCCCGTGTCAATCGATCATGGAATGTCTCAAAGGAAGGCATGGTGTGTCTGGCACCCAAAGCATCCATAGTGGAGTAGAAAGTGGAAGAAAATATTTGATACTATTCTCTCAACTTTGAGAGTATCAGGAAGATACACTCGTCATCTGTCTTGTTCTTCCCACATCCCTGCAAAACTGAACGCAGAGATTTGAACTTCATCAAGAAGTCCTCCATAGTGGGAAAGCTGGTAGGAGTCAAAGTGGTCAACTTTGCATCAAGCTGTAGTGCCCAGAACACATTCACTATGCCAAACAAATCTAAAGACTTGCCCCAAATAGCCTGAGGAGTGGTCAAACCATCCAGGTGAAACAAGATACTATCAGAGATGTTTAGTGTAATCAAGCCCATGGCTTCATCCATTTTGTTTCTATGTTGAAGAACCTCAAAAGGGCATTGTAGGATAGGTTGGTTCTCATCTAGACATGACCATAAGCCATGTGACATAAGTAGTCTGGTCATGTGTGCTTTCCAGGTGTGATAGTTGTGAGGTGTCAGCTGGGCCACAGAGGGGTCCGACATTGAGAGAAGAAGATGAAAGTAGAAGGGTTTTTTCTAAATTAAATCACAGAAAGAAAAATGCACCCCCACAATGTATAAATCTATCCCCCGTACTTCAAAGAAACAACTATAGAAAGCACAAAAAACTAGAAGAAAATCTGGATGCCAGATGCAGAGATAGAGGAAACTAAAGCCTCTACTTTGACACAAAAAATAGGAGCTCAAATGTCTAAATCAACAAAAAAAACTAGCATCATCATCTCCAACTCAGAAACAGCTTTCTGACAATATTTTATTTCTTTAAAATGAACACCGTATGCAAAAGATATGGCCAAAAACCAACTGCACCTCCAAAAGTTGAGCTCTCTGGAAAAACATAGAGATGACACAAAATTTGACGGTCAAATGACTGTCGCTCATCCACGGAAAAAAAATTGACGGTCGTATGGCCGTCAAATGACTGTCTGCCAGAAATTTTTTCTGATCACCAGAAAAAAGCTAGGTCGCCAGAAAAATTTGAAATCCTGACAGAAAATGATGTCATCAGCTGGCTCGCTGACATCACCTATTGCAGCGCCCGGTGGGCGGAGAAGTAGCAGCACAATCGGGTGGCAGCGGAGCAATGACCGAGCACAGGTGGCACTATAGCGGAGCTCGGGCGGCTACCGGGCTGCGGTGGCTCCCGAGCGGGCCGTTGGTGGCGCCGCAGTGGAGACCGTGCGCGGGCCAAGCGCAGGCTGCGTGGTGGCTGCGGGGCGGCGGGGCAATGGTTGCGGACTGATAGCGCTTAAAAAAATGTGTTTTGGGTGCATTTTTTGAGATTTTTCAATTTTTTCTCGATTTGCGTGTTGTACAACCTAGGAGCGAGAAATTTTTCCCAGAGGTCACTGTGGCCGAAACAGGCAAAATTTATATTAATTTTGAGTCTCTTGGGCCTTCTGAGCATGATGGTGGCATCCATTTTTGCTCAAAGTGCACTAGAAAAAAGTGCCTCTTCCAGGTTGAAGAAGAAACCCTAGAAAAATTTGTGGTTTCTATCCTTGAATCACAGCTTCAAGACCTCCAAATCAGGCGGCAACAGGTAAACTCTGATACCATGTAGGATTTGAGATAGACAACCACAGTTCGCCAAGAACACCTACATACAAATGACCTGTTGCTTGAATGAAGCCAAAGAGACAATAAAGCAAAGCTTGGAAAATCTCAACGGTGTGAGAGAAATTGTATTCCAATATCAATTAACAATAATTACAAGAGTTCAACCTATAAGGTGAACGAAACCCTAAAAAGGTAAAATGCTAGGTTGCGCATAATAATTAATATGAAATATTAATTATATGCACCTAAGAGACAACTTAAGTAAAATAGAGTAATAAACAACTTAATAATTAAATCGAAGTGATCTAATTAATAAGTGAAGACAAATAATTACTCTAACAGAATCTAGAAGTGTGACTATGACTAATGATAGGGATGCAATCAAATGGTGTGCATCTAGCAGTGGCAAATATTCTGTCAAGCTTGGATATCAGCTTCTTCTGAGAATCGCTGACCTGGAGGATTGGCCCACAAGGTTTCTTTGGAGTAAGGATTGCCTCCCCAAATCAGGGGCCTTCACATGGCTTGCAACCAAAGAAAGGATCTTAACAGGTATGAGAAGACAAACGTTTGGAATTCAGGGGCTAATAAGGTGCCTACTATGTGAGGAAGCAAATGAATATGTCAACCATTTGCTGGTTTCATGTAAAATGACTTCACAATGTTGGGAGATGCTAAAGGGGAAAGTGGGTTGGCACGCCCCCCTTCCTAATAATTTAAAATAAATCTTTTGTGGTTGGTCAAAACCACCAAAGAGGTCTACTTTCTCAACTACATGGGTTGCTAGTCCTTCTATCCTCATATGTGAGGTGTGGAAAGAGCACAATCGATGGCTATTTCAGGAGAAAAAAGAGGATATTACGAGGCTAAAATTAAGAATTAATCACTCCATAGAAGAAACAGTGAATGCTTGTGCTTCCAAAATACCTCTATCTATACCCTTTACAGTGATGGATCAAAAGCTGCAAAAGGCGTGGCCTAGATTGAAGTGCAAAACTAGGTAGGTAGGCTCAAAAGGGGCGAGAAAACTACTATCCTGTGAAGGTGTCACATGGGTAGCTCCCGAAGAGTATTAGATCAAAGCCGACTTTGATGGGGCTTCGAAGGGCAACTCGGGGCCATCAGGTGTGGGTGTTATTCTTAGAGATTTTAAGGGGGAAATTATGGCCTTTGGAGCTATGAGGTTAAAAGCAGGAACAAATAATGTAGCTAAGGGGAATGCAATATTATTAGCAGTTAGAATGGGAGCTGCTTTAGGAATCCAGAAACTTCGTCTGGAGGGTGATTAGTTGGTGCTTATAAATGCTTTCAAAAATGGACAAACAGAGGCCTAACACCTTCAACCATTAGTCAACTCTGTTATGATGGTGATTCAAACTTTTACAAACTTCAAAATCGCTCACACATACCAGGAAGGCAACAATGAGGCAGATGTTCTTTCTAACTGGGCCTTATCCTTTGATAAGGTAGGAGAGTTGAAAATTGAAAATTTGAAAACCAACTGCTATTTTCTCTTTAAATAAGAGTTTCAAATTTTGCAGGCATCGAGGTAGGGCTTCTATATTAATCCCTCAAAATAGGGTGGTGGGTCCTGTGGAAGGGATCAACCCCCGATGTGTCCACTCGGTAAGTGAGGTGGTAGGATGACATGTCATGTCGAGTGTGAGTGAAGGAGATGAGGTGGACACCCCATCTATTGTCAGCATGATACCATTTTAAAAGAGGAGATCAAATTGATTTCGACGACGCTATAGAATGAGTTATTTGACTGCTCTCTTCAGAATGTGTGAGCTTCACTCATGAGAGTACCTAGTGTAAAGGATGGATATGACATTAGCTCTCCATGCATTAATGGGGGTAATGATAGATTTGACAATGAGCAGCGGTATTTGGACAAGTTTTAATGTGGCAATTCATCCTACGAAGGTGCCCATATCTCAACTAACATTGTTTAGCTTCTATTTTTATGTGTTGGATCAATTTGTGTAGGTTTTCTTGATGCAACAAAGATGCACGCTAATTTCAAAGTGATGACCAAGCGCCAAATGAAATCATTCCCAGGAGTGACTAGCAAAGAATGGATTGTCGGGCTGGTCAAAATTAAGTCAGACACTCTGGTGAAGGCGGTTATTGGGGTTTTGGGGCTGTAATTCCAAGAGTTCTAGCTTATGCGCAGAGACAAAATAACTATTATTGCAATGGTGGTGTCTTGGGGATTAGAGTTGGGTGAGCCGATAGACGTAGTCAAATGGGTAGATGAGGCTCTATTCGCAGATGACCTGCTAGGAGGCCTAGAATCTATTTTAGAATGGGCGGTGCCAGGAGTGGGCACAAACATATCTGAATGCATTGAGGACGAGGAGGAAGATAAGGAGCATGGGCTTATACCCTTCATTAGGTGGGTAGGCAAAGAGGAGAAGGGAGTGTTTAGAGAAAGGCAGAGTGGGAGAAGATTAAAGCGGAGATTTGGAGCAACGAAGAACCTAGAGTTGAAGTAGACAAGGTGGAACTTGTCGCAATTCCATGAAGGGAAAGAACATGGACGCCGCGAAGGGCTAGGAACTACAATGTTGAATGATCAATTATATATTGCTGAAATAATGGCGGTTTGGAGTTTTATGTTTTTGTAATTTTGTAAAGTTGCAACTGAAGATATGTGGATAGTAGTCTATCATATAGATTTTCTTATTACTATTTATACTGAAAATGCCAAGATGCCTGGAATATGAAGGCTAGTTAGGGGTTGTTATTTTGTAAAGCCTGTTATTATCTTTTAGATTGTAAGCTCTGAATGAGCTAGCTATTTTTTATCATGGTTGCAGGCCTGGAATAGCGTTTCTTTTTAAGAACCTTATGTAATGATTTTTAAATATTAATAAAAATCTTCTATTACCGACCATTTAAAAAAATAGTTTTCTCTATATATAAAAATATAGATTTCTCAATATATCAATATATAGACTTCTCAATATTAAAATATAGATTTCTCGATATATCAATATACAGATTTCTCTATATATTAAAATATAGATTTCTCTATATATATATGTACGCCTCTCTTCTCATGATCCGTGGTTCCTAAGCTTTCCAAAGGCAAGGGTCAGTAGCAAAGGTTTCACAAATGATACAAATCAAATACACAATACTACTAAAATGAATAACAATGAAACGTAATCAATAAAATGTACAAGCAAGAGAAAGGAAAATAAATAAATGCAAACCCCACAATGCTTGAAGCTTCTATATTGTTTCTCTCTACTCCTTCTGAAACGTTGTTCTTGATGCGAAGTATTGGCGGGGCAGCGTCTATGACTTGAGAAGGGTCGAGAATTTGCTAGTTGAGACGGGTGTATGATCGAAAGATGGCTTGAATGCTAGAACCAAACTGACATAGTAATGGCGCACGAGAGCTTGAAATCTTGGATCCTTCAAATGGTTATGAAGGGTTTATTATATAGGAATTGGCGATGAAATGAACGGTTGAGATCAATCCCAGAGATAGGGAGATGAATGGTTGAGATTAAAAGGAACTGGAGAAGCCATTAGTAAACTCCACCTCTTCATTTGGTAAAGAGGAGATAGAGTTTGGTTGACTGAAGAGCTAATTATGAGTTACCTTTTTGAACTGAAGAGATGGGTGAAGTTACCCATGTGGACTGGAGAGATGGGTGGAGTAACCCATGTGATCTGATTGGAGTTATCTCTTTGAAGATAAATGAATATTTAATTCATTTATTTAATTATTATTTTTAACATGTGAGATAATTGAATTCTTTTTTATTAAGAATTGCTTTATTTGATGAAATTAAATTAATTTAATTGAAATTATTTTAATTGGAATAATTTAATTAGTAAGTTTAAATATTTGAATTTAAACTATAGGAAATTGAGTTTAATTAATTAATTAATGGTAATTAATCAATTAAAGCTAATTAATTAAATAAAATTAATTATTT
>MU225472.1:939939-953478 GCA_018584345.1 Thuja plicata | reverse complement strand
TTAATTAATAGATGAAAATTAGTGTTTTTAATGTAAAGTCGCAAGCCTGTCTATTTTAGGGTGTCTACATTTGCCCCTCTTTGATGCGATGTGACTTGTCGTAGTGTGTCAAAGATTCTTTGATTTTGCCCAAGCTTGCCCCGGTAGTAGTAGGTGTATTTATGCCCCCTCAACAAATTTGAGCAAAAAGTCGCGACATGAGCATTAATTTGTTGAAACTGCAATATCTGAAACTGGGTAGCTGACGGATTTGAATAATGGTTTAATATGCCCCTATTATTGACTGTCGAAGTTTTCAGGGACCGGGAAGAAATTTCAGAGTTCCTAGTGAAATTAGGGTTTTTTGTAACCCTTATAAATAGCCAAAAGAGCCCTTCATTCTTCACGTTGCGATCTTGGAGCTCTGATATCTTGGTGAGTTTGCTTTCTGATTTTTGCCTTCTTTTCTCATGTTTTCGAGCGATGGCTGGCCTTCCTGGCATCACCCACATCTATGACCGAGTCTGGACCTACCGCAGACTAGCTGGCTCTGGACGTCCGGTGAGTTTTCTTGCTTTGCGTGTCATTAATGCTTTCATTTATTGCTTTTAGAAATTGTATTTTTTTGGAAAAATGCAATGTGTGCTGCAATCGGTTGCGGTTTTATCGCAATTGCGATTTTAATACCACAATTGCCAGTTAAATACCACAATTGATAAGTGTACCGCACTTGTGTTTATTTATTGTCGTAATTGAAGTTTGTATGTCGCACTTGCTGTTTATGTTTTGCAATCACTTAAAAGTACCACATTTGAATTGCTTTATTACCGCAATTGATTTTTTAGCACTCTTTGCCTGATGTCCTTGTCTGATATCTGCTTTTTTCTTGCTTTTGTTACTTGCCTTAATGAATGAAACTGATATTTTTCTATTTTGATTCTGTGTCCAGTTCACTGGGCGTATCTTGCGTTGTCGAGAGTCCAGGCCGGCAGGCCTTGTATACCGATTCCAGCTGACAGAGGATGAGAGGTCACTTCTTTGAGATCTTGGTTTGTACTAGCTGTGTTATATGCCCGAGATCACGACCAATAGGGGTCTAATCTCCGCTCTTGTAGAGCAGTGGCATCCAGAGACTTGCACTTTTTGGTTACCCACTGGGGAGTGTACTATTACTTTGGAGGATGTTTATCGCATCCTCCAACTCCCTATCCAGGGGGAGCTTGTGGAGTACTCCACCCGCACTGGTGTTGTGTCTTTGACTGAGCTTTTTGGATTGCCCCAGGATCAGCTTGGTCTCGCTGGTGATTACGATATTCCTTGGTCTAGATTTGGGTTAGGCCTTGATAGGCTATCCACTTTGTTGGGTAGTTTGATATGTGGCATTCTATGCCCCGATTGCCGACAGCATGGTTTTTCTGTCGGCTTTGGTATTGTGTTGCAGAGTATGGTCCGGGACCATACCGTATTTTCTTGGGGTCCATGCATGTTTCCCTACATGCATTTTCATATGTTATATGCGGCTTACCTTGATGGTAAGTCACTCGGTTGCGGTGCGACCCTCCTACAAATCTGGGCATGGGAGCATATTGCAGTTTATCATCCTGTTGGTGCCCGTGCTCTCCCATTGGATAGGCCATATGTCTTCATGTGTGATGGGGCTACTGTGTAGACTCATATGGGTCATCTGATATTTTGGCGGCAGCAGTTAGATATGATTCCTTATTTCATTTGGAGGTCGTATAGAGATTGTCTGGTTTGGGATGGAGAGGACATCCATCTCCCATTCTGTCGTCAGTGAAGATATTTGATTGGTCGCGTGACCGATCATATTCATATGATAGACTTTCACAACACCGACAGGGAGTTGCACCAGTTTGGAGAGCAGCAAGATGTATCTGATTCTTATGCATACTTTGCTCAGAGGTTGAGGGATACTGCTATTTGGGGTGGTGTAGTATCACTTGATGCTGCTCGCACTGAGTTTTTAGGTTTACTTCCTGTGGCATGGACTTGGTGCTCGACCACTGTAGGCCCAAGTTTGTCTTGTTTATGATGCTTATGTACTTCCTTTATTCTCTCTGATACTTTCTCATATCTATTTTGGTACTTATGTCTTTATCTATTCTAGTATTGATAGTTAAATTTGTCTTTTGCAGGCACTACACCCCAGTATGATGCCCATTGGTTACAACATCGGCCAGTTGCACTTACAGATATCTTGCGTCCTATTGCCAGGACTATCATGAGGAGGGCCCAATGGGTATGGTGTGGTATGGGAGGCCATGATGGAGGGAGAGGTGGTGGCAGGGGAGGTAGGGATTGGGGGAGAGATGGTGGATGGGGTAGGGGAGGGAGGGATGGTGGGAGAGACGGAGGACGGGGTAGAAGAGATGATGGAGGTGATGATCCTGGTCTCGAGGGTGCTGGTGGTGGGGTTAGGACTAGTGCCCCTCATGTTGGTTTGAGCACTATTTTGGAGGATGAGGAGGCTATTCAAGAGGAGGCACCCCAGTTACTTCAGAGAGTGCACAGGCAGACAACTACAATTTTGGCTCCTAGAGAGGAGGAGAGGGTTGTTATTGAGGACGTTGATGTGGAGATTGCTGATATAGACATGGAGGCTCTAGATGAGCAAAGTGCGAAGACAGGTTCCTCTAGGGATAGTGGCATCACAGGTAGCAGCACAGGGGAGAGCTCAGAGAGTGTTGATGATTCTTGGGTTCTTAGGCAGAGAGGAGATGAGGGAATGGGAGACAGGGCGGAGGAGGGGGACATGGACGTTGCTATGGGTGGCATGGATGATGATCCCTCAGAGGTGGAGCACCTCACTCAGCAAGTTCAGGACCTTCGGGCCCGACTTGCCTTATCTGATGCATGTGCTACTGCTTTAGAGGCCCGGGTTACAGCGGCCGAGTTCCGAGAGCGACAGGCTCGAGCGGAGGTTCACTCATTTATTGACAGTGTACAGGATGTCTCACACTGAGAGGTTCTTGACAGGTACTACAGATTTGGGCGTGATTCTCAGAGAGAGATTGAGTATTGGAGGCGTCATTATGAGGGTGCAGTTCCTGCAGCACAAAGGGTGCCTAGTTACACAGCTTCGTAGAGATCCAACAGGGCCCAATGATCTTAGAGCAGTGGTGTGAGAGCTCCTGGTTCCTCCCATAGGATAGATTCTGACATGCCACCCCCTCGTCCACCTCCTGGTGAGGGTAGGGGTAGCTCCTGTTGACTTATGTTTTATGTACCATTGTTTTAGTGGTTCCATTGTATATACTCTGAGTAGTACCATTTTTGTATCCTGACACACTGATATTTTTTGATATATATATGTTGACTTCCTTCTTTGATCAGACTTGCGACCATTCATTGTGCTCAGATATTGTGATTTATATGAGATGCATATAGTGTTTTTGATATGATGTGCAATGGTTTACTTTGCTATATGTATGATTCTACATGATTTGTGGTTTAGATGATGAGATGTATTTGCAATATGTTTCTATTATGCAGACTCATACATGGATGATTTACTTTTCCTATGATACTGACATGTCATGCAGGATGGTGTAAATGAAATGCATGTTTATATGAGATTCTTATGGATGCATGTGATTTTATGATTTATCATGTATGCAACTACCTTTTTCTTTTCTTTTCTGATGTACTTAATGAAATGAATGCAATCTACTATGCACAAAATATCTAAGTAATGCATGTGATAGTTAGAAAGAAGTTAGTTTGATAGATGTTCTCTGAGATTGATCTAATAGAAAAGATGTTCTTTTTGCATTTTTTTTGGATAGATATGATCTGATAGAATGGATAAATGTCCCAAGTCGTTGCCCCTATTTCCAATAATTGTCATCATTGCATCTTTTTTTTTGAATTTTCTGATATTCCGAAAGAGCGTTGAATGATCCAGATCACATACCACCTGGATATCGCCACGACCTCTTGATAGCGAAAGGAGTAGAGAGATTGAATAGAAAGATAACCTAGTGCACCCAAATATTGACCATTTGGGTTCAACTATGTTCCCTATTTGAAAAGAATGAGAGCCAAAAGTACCCAGATATTGACCATCTGGATACCACTTGTACTCTGAATTAATCTAAAACAAAGAAACCAAGATAGAAATCCTATGCACCCAGAGTTCATATGGATAACACTATGAGCTCTTGATTTCTGAAAGGGAAAGCCAAGCAAACAAGATAGAACTCCTACACCCCTAGAGTCCATCTAGATAGCATCATGAGCTCTTGTTTGCAACATAAAGGGAAAGACCATAGAAACCAAGATAGAACTCCAAAGCAACTCAGAGTCCATCCGAATAGTGCTGCGAGCTCTTGATTCTATAAAACCAACAAGAAAAAATAAAAGAAGGAATGTCCAATTCTTTCCCAGGGTTAAGCTCAGATCATGGAACTGCGTGGCTGCCAGATAAGTGATAGTGCCTACCTCATTTATCCTAAATCATCATGGCCCTGAAATCGAAGTTAACATTCAACATATAACAATCAAAGAAAATAAGTCATGATCTATCATAGCTGCTCTCCTCACATGGTGGATCTTGGAGTAGCGTAAGAACATAACCGTGAAATATAGACTGACATTTGACTGACTTGACTTACCTAGTCAACATTTTTGGATGGTTCCCCGACGCAGTTGGATTCTCTTGATTGGCTCGACTCTTTGGATAGGCTTGATTGGTTTGATTGCTTTGATCATTTTGGCAGTTGATCAAGCTGTGTCAGATAGGCCCAATGCTTGTTTGCAAAGCTCATGGTTGTGAAAGTATTGATTGATTTGATTGCTTTGATCATGTTGGCAACTAATCAAGCTATGTCAGATGGGCCCAATGCTGGTTTGCAAAGCTCATGATTGTGACAATTGATAGTTTGGCTTGGTTGTCAGTTACTTTCTGTTTGAATTGATAGATTGATAAAGCTGTGTCAGATGAGCCCTATGCTGATTTGCAAAGCTCATGATTGTGACATTTGATTGACTAGGCATGATTGCCCCTTGCTCTCTTGATAACCGAGTTGGTTTTATTGCTTGGGCTTTTGCAATTTTTTTTAATGTTTTTTATGAAGACTGATTTTCTCTTGATTTTTGATCTTTTAAGGATTTTTTGATGGGTTTTCCAATTTTTAGGGATTTTTTCAGGACATTTTGAATTGTCCCCCAGTCTGGTGGACCATTTTTAACCATGGGAAAGTGCTTGGTGCTCAGAGGGGATTGTGATTCTAGATATAGTTTGGGTAGTCAGTCTTGCATTTGAAATCTGTGCTAGCTTTTTGGAGCTCATTGATGGTGAAGCTGTATTTTGAACACTCAGCGCCTATTTGCTAGGTTTTCACCAAGGTACCTACTCAATAGCGCCTGATTGCCAGGTTTTCACTGAGAGAGTGATTTTATTTCTCTTTATTTTTTTTGCTTTTTTGATTTTTTTGTTGTCGCCAGGGCGCCTGATTGTCAGGTTTTCACCAAGGTGACATTTTGTATTTTGTATTTTTTATGGTATTTTATGGATATGTAGATAGGTGCCTTAACCATAGAGACCTTAAGGGTAGAATCTCTTGAGGTGCATGTTGTTGATATATCCGGGGAGATGATCTCCTTCTGGTGTTGCTAGTATGAATGCCCCACTCTGAGTAGAGTTGATAATAACAAATGGTCCTAGCCAGTTAGGCTCGAACTTTCTAAGTCTGACTCGCTCTTCTTGAGTACTCTTCTGATTTTCCATGAGGACAAGGTCTCCTAGCTCAAATGTTCATGGCTTCACCTTCTTGTGATAGTTCCTTCTAAGGTGATTTTGATAACCTTGTAAGTGGTCAAAGGCATGCTGCCTTCTCTCATCTAGTAATTCCAATTCACTGAGCCTTGCTACTCTATAGTCTTCATCTGAAACCAAGTTCTTCAATGATATCCTTAGGGATGGGATTTCCACTTTGAGGGGTAATACCACATCTGATCCATAGACTAGGGAGAAAGGAGTGGGGAGAAAGGAGTGGCTCTTGTAGGTGTTCTCACACTAGTTTTGTATACCCATAATGCAGGACTAAGTTGTAAATGCTAGTCTTGCCCTGATTTGTTCATTGTTTTCTTCAAGATTTTCAAGATTGTTTTGTTTGTAGCTTCGGCTTGGCCATTCCCTTGAGGGTAGTAAAATGAGGAGAACCCTTGTTTGATATGGAATTGTTCGTATAGCTCTTTGACATCCTTGTTCTGGAAAGGTATACCATGATCTGTCAGGATTGTTTGAGGGATCCCGTACCGACAGATAATGTGGTTTAATATGAACATTTATATTTTCTTTCAAGTGATGTAAGTGAGGGGAATTGCTTCCACCCACTTGGTGAAGTACTATGTTGCTGCTATGATGTATTTGTGTCCATTTGCTGAAGAAGGTGTAATTTTTCCCACTAGGTCAAATCCCCACATTGAAAATGGCAATGGTGATGTGATAGGATTTAGTTCCTGGGCTGGTGCATGGATGAGGTCTCCATGAATCTGACATTGTCTACACCTTTGAACATGTTTGTGTGCATCTGTCTCTATTATGGGCCAATAGTATCCCTTGTGGATGATCTTCTTAGCTAAGTTGTTGCCACCTCCATGGGTTCCACAAATTCCTTCATGTACCTCATACAAAGTTTTCTGGGATTCCATGGAAGTGAGACATCATAGTAACGTTCCATCTAGACTTCGTCTGTATAAAGTAGTTGAGAGGATGGTATACCTAGAGGCTTGGCGAGTGAGGGACTTTCTCTGGTTTCTAGACAAGTTGGGAGGTAAGACATTATTTTGGAGATAGTTATAGACATCTCGGTACCATGGGGATTCAGGACCAACAAGGACACATATTGATTCTGTGATAGATGCCTAATGTGATGGCACCAAGAGTTTCTCCACTAGAAACTGGAATTTTGTTTCATTACTTGGCATATCAATTAGTGATGCTATGGTAGCCATCGCATCTGCAACTTTGTTCTTGTGCTCGTGGGACTTGCTCGAAGAAAATGTAATGGAACTTGGTGCGTAGTTGTTCCATCTGTACTCTATATGGTATGAGTTTCTCATCTTTGGTCATATAATCTTTGTTGACTTGACTGATGACCAACTACGAATCGCCAAAGACTTTAAGGTTCTTGATTCTCCATTGAATTGCTATCTTTAGACCAATGACCAGTGCTTCATATTCTGCTATGTTGTTGGTGCATGGGAAGTCAATTCTGAAAGACTTTGGAATTTTATCATGATCTGGAGTGATAAGCACTATCCCTTCCCCCGCACCATGGTTCATACATGATCCATCAAAATAAAGTTGCCATACCTCGATTGTCAGTTGTAGTGTCATGATAGATTCATTAGGAAAGTCAGAAATAATAGGCTGGTGGTCTTGAATTGGGGCCTCTGCTAGTTGATATACGATCACTTGTCCTTTGATGGCCTTTCTGTCTACGTACTCAATGTCAAACTCACTCAAGATCATTACCCACTTTGCCAGTCGTCCAGTGAGTGTTGCTTTGCTTAGGAGGTACTTTAGAGGATCAATATGTGCGATCAATTTTGTTTGGTGACTCAATATATAATGTCTTAGCTTCTGGGAAGCAAAAACAACTACAAGGCATGACTTCTCAATTGGTGCATAGTTTAGCTCATATCCAACCAAAGTCCTACTTAGATAGTAGATGGCCCTTTCTTTTCCTACGTCATCATGTTGTGCCAAGGGTACACCTAACGTTGATTCTGTCGCTGAGATATATAGAAGCAATGGTCTATCTTGTACTACTGGTACCAATATAGGAGACTTGAGAAGGTAGTCTTTGAATATCTAAAATGCCTGTTCGCATTGCTCTGTCCATATGAATTTGATGTGTTTATGTAATAGATGTTGGAATGGGTGGCACTTGTCTGCTAGTTGAGCTATGAAGCGTCTGATCGATTGGAGCCTTCCTTGTAACCCTCTTAGTTGTCTTAGGTTTGATGGTGGAGGCATGTCCAATATTGCTTTGATCTTTGTTGGGTTCACTTCAATTCCTCTATGTGATACTATGAACCCTAGTAATTTTCCCGCTGTGACACTGAATGCACACTTCCTTGGGTTTAGACAGACTTTGAATTCCTGCATTCTGTCAAAGATGGGTCCCAAAACTTGTAGATGATCTTTCCAAAGAATTGACTTGGCTAATATGGCATCCACATAGTCTTCCATTGTCTTGTGGATGAGATCATGAAATATAGTTGTCATAGACCTTTGATATGTCGCTCCGACATTCTTTAGACCAAATGACATGACATTCCAACAATATGTTCCCCAAGGACATGTGAAAGTTGTTTTATTTTGGTCCTCTGGTGCGATCCTTATTTGAATGTACCCTGAAAATCCATCCATGAGTGATAGCATTTGATGTCCAGCCGTTAGATCTACTATCATATCAATGTTTGGTAAAGGAAAGTCATCCTTGGGACAAGCTATGTTGAGATCTCTGAAGTCTGTGCAAATCCATATCTGACCACTGTGCTTTGTAACTGGTACCAAGTTAGATATCCAGTCTGCATATGGTATAGGTCTTATGAACTTAGCATCTAGGATCTTTTTAAACTCTGCCTTGACTAGCAATGCAACATGGGGATGCATCTTTCTCAACTTTTGCTTAATAGGTTTGGCATTGGGTAGCAACGGGAGATGGTGTAGTACTAGCTCTAGATCTAACCCTGGCATATCCGAGTAGGACCATGCGAATTTGATCATCCTTGCTTTGAAGAAACTGACGAACTATTCTCTCTCCTCAGGGGTGAGTGATTTCGCCAAGTATATGTTCTTTGGTTTTTTGTCATCTCCCAAATTGACTTCCTCTATTTCTTCTGCTAGTAATGTTGATTTCTCCTCTGTCAAGGGGAGGAGTTCCTTCTTTCCATCTTCTAGTGCCTCAGTGAGGTTTTTGCTAGAAGATACGTCTTCTTTTAGCTTTTTATCATTCTTTTGTTCTTTTTTCTTTTGTGGACTGGAAAGAGAAGCTTCCTCCCCGAAATATGCTACTCAGTCAAGATTAATGGAGAAGCCTACCTTGTGGTCTCCTGATGGAACACCTTCCCTTAGTCCCATGAAATTATCTATTGCCTCGTCATTCTTGAAGACATCTATATCAGGTGGTCCTTGTTGATCCCACTCTATGAGCTCAGGGTGTACAAGATAGATACTTTCACGACTATTTGGCTCTGGTTGACTGAAAGGGATTGTTGATATGGTTCCTACAAAATTGAACTGTGATGTGGATGCACCACTTGAGGTCTGATAAATGACATGTTTGTCTATGTAGGGTTGTTTGGTAATGGTCAGTTGGTCAAATAGGTCTGCTAGATTTATGATAATGTCTACCCAAGGGGAATAATATGGGATCGACGGTTCAGAGTCGTGAAGGGATCTCCACTCATACTCGTGGGAGTCAATCTCAATATAATGCTCATTAGATGTCTCACTTCCTTGGTTATCATCAATTTCTATGTGTAGGTTTATTCAGGATTGTGTGGTTCCCTCTTCAGTGGGCAATAACTATGTTAATATGTTGCTTATTATGACATGCTTTGTGTTGTGCCCCTGGTGCATCTCTGCTATTTGTTCCTGATTAACTTGAATGTCTTGGATTACAGGACTGGTTCTTTGTTGTCCATAACCCAACCCTCTTGTGTTTCTCTGGGTTGGTGGGAGAGGCAATTCAAATATGCCTTGTTTCCTTGCCCCCAGCTCGGTTGTACCATAGTACCCAAATCTTTGTATCATTGTGTAACCATTACCATAGTTTGACAAGGGTAGTGGTGGTCGGATTGTCTCAGGGGTATTTTGGTATAACCAGGTATTGATGTCTTCTTCAAAAGGATTTTCTTCCGCTATGTCTCCCCATCGGACAAAGGTTGTGGGTGGACATCTGAATAGAACAAGCTGTGAAGTTTCTGTTGCAATAACAGGTTGTGGCATGCCATGAGTTCTTGGGTTTTGAGGCATGTGCGTGATGGTAAAAGCCTCTTCATGTCTGTATTCACCACAGCCTTTGTCCCTGATGGATATCTTGCCTGCTTTCTGTGTGATATCTTTAAGATTTGAATCTGAAGAGGAGGGAATACTTGCATCCTAGTTAATGACTATCTTTCCTGTTGCCCGTGTGACATCCTTGAGATTCAAATCTGAAGAGGATGGGATGCTTGCATCTTGGTTTGATGGTACCTGGTTATCAGTGCTTATTTGGACTGCATTACAATATTCGAAAGGATTGGGATCCCTATCTATGATGATATCCTCTCCCTGGTGTGGGAACTTGATGCATTGATGGTATGTCAAAGGTACAACTTGCATTTAATGTATCCAAGGTTTCCCTAGTAACATGTTGTATCCAAACTCAAGGTATAAGATTTGGAAGGGTGTGTTTTTTACCACAGGACCAATGCAAATAGGTAGAATGATAATACCCTTAGAGGACATTTCCACTTCATCATAAGCTCTGATATTTATCCTCCTTGTGACATCAATGCTTGATTCTGAATAGCCTAGTTGCTTGATTAACTTTAGAGTATAGATGTTTAACCCAGCTCCACCATCAACAAGGACCCTACGGATAGCACTTTTGTGGACTGGATAAGTAAGTACAGAGGATCATTATGCAGGGGTTTATGCAGTGGTACATCACGGTCTATGAATGTGGCATGTTTGTTAGCAGCTGTATGGTTGACCATCATTTGGAAGCTCTTGGGTGTTATGTCCCTTGGGATAGTTGCATTCTGAAGGGCTTGGTCAAGTGCCAGTTTATGCTGCGGAGATATGCGCAATAGGTCAAACATGGAGATCTGTGCAGGTGTGTGCTTTAGTTGGTCCACTATGCTTGTTTGTGGATCTGAGTTTGCTTTAGGATTGGCAGAGATAGTAGGCGAGGATGGTAATCCTTTCAAGATGACTCTGGCGTGACACATTGTTACAACACAATTGTTACCTTGGTCTTTGATAGTGATTGTAGCCACATGGCTATCTGAAGGATTGAGGCAATTGATAACATTATCACTGTTGGCATACGCATAGTTAACTTGTTTAGCTTGTCCACCAGACCCGGAGGCTTTTCCCTTGCTGTGATCATGAAAGGTATCGTTGAAAATAGTGTGATCAGTTGTGCCTTTGGTTTGGGTATGTGTCACATCGATGACCCCTGTGTCAATCAGATCTTGGATAGCGTGTTTCAATCGGTAACAATTAGTTGTTTTGTGCCCTTTCACCCAATGAAACTCGCAGAAATATTTGTCATTATACCACCTTGGTTTGTTTTCATCTTGTTCAAAGTCCCTGATTTCTGGGAGAGTGATAGTATTTGATTGTATCAACTTGTGTAAAGATGATTCTATCGGCTCTCCCAATGGTGTGAAATCTCGTTGTTGGAATTGAAACCGTGGTCTGTGTTGATTCTGTTGTTGACTGTTTGACACAGCGGCCGCTTGTACAGGAGGAGGTTGGTTTTGGATGTATGCTTGTTGAGTGGGCCCTGTGGGTTTTTGGTTGGCCACAGGTGTGCCTTGCAGTGACACCTTGGGTTGTGCATAGTTGATTGTCTTCACATCAATGACACCATCACTAGTGACATTTTTGTTTTTGTTCCACCACTTAGCTTTGTCCATTGCATTTTTGTTTGTATTCATTTGTGTGGGATCTACAAGGATTCCTCGTTTGACTAAGTTCTGCTCACAACGAACTCCTCTTTCGATGAGTTGTGTGAAGTTCAGAGCTAATTGTAACTCTATTGTGAATGACATGTCTGGAATTAGACTGTCAACAAACATGACTATTAAGTCTTGTTCTGGCACATCATATGTTATGCGGTTTTCCGTATTCCTCCATCTCTGTAGGAATTTCACAAAAGACTCTCTATCCTTCTGTTTAATGTCGCAAAGGTCCTTGATGTTGACCTTGCGCTCGATGTTATGATGGAAGTGAGCTATGATCTTTTCAGCCAATTCTCCCCAAGACTGAATGCCATGAGGTAGATGCAAGAACCATTCCATTGCTAGTCCAACCAAGCTTTGTGGGAACAATTGCATTAGATATGTCTCATCGTGGGTGACTTCGACGCAACTAGCAAAATACTCTCGGATATGTTCAATAGGGTTGGTACTGCCCCTATATTTGTCAAATCTTGGTACCGAGAAGTGATTTGGGAACGGAGACATGTGAAGAGAATGGTCAAAGGGGTATGGGTATAAATCCTCTGCGGTATAGGATTTAGTTTGCCCCTGAATTTGCATATCCATCATTTGGGTTTGAAGGGTTTGCATTTGTTGCATTAACATGTCAGTTTGATTCTGAGGCTGATGTGTAATGATGTTCCTATGTGCTGTAGTGGGTATGAGGCTGCGCCTTTGTGTCCCTTGAGTAGGAACATAGGATTTCATCCTAGGGGCTTAATATTGATTTCCCACCGAGTGATTTGTAAATGGGGGCATATGGATAGCCCATGGTGGGTTTTGATGTGTTTGTTGTTGTGATTGAAACTGGGGTTGATAATGCTGGGGTAGATATTGTTGTTGCTTAGGTTGGGTTTGAAAATAGGGTTGCTATCACTAAGGTTGGATTTGAGGCAACTAAAGCTGGGGTTGCTATTGTGGGGGTTGGAACTGAGGCAACTGAAACTGGGGTTGTTGTTGCGGGGGTTGGATTTGAGGCAACTGAAGCTGGGGTTGTTGTTGCGTGGGTTGGAACTGAGGAAACTAAAGCTGGGGTTATTGTTGCGGAGGTTGGATTGGTGTCAGAATGGGCAAAGATGTAGCCTTGGGCGAGCCTTGACTGTAATTCATTCCTATAGAGATGGATCCCTGTGGGCATGAGGTGTTGATCCCAAGACTAGTGTGAATTGACTGCAGCAGCGACATAGTTTTAGAATAGTTGGTGTTTGGTGGGATGGAAGGCATAGCATGCGAGCTTGATTGTCCTGGCCATGAGACCAAAGGTGGAGGCATACTAGTGACCATAGGTGCACTTAGTTGCGAGCATGTCATGCCTTGAGTAGAAGATGTGCTGGCCTGGGTCAGGTCATTGGTTTGGTTAGATATAGTTTGTGTCAATGTGGGTAGAACCAATGGTGGAAATATTGGAGACACAACAGGTAGCATCTTAGGAGTTTAAGTAGTGTTTTGACCTACGAGAGGGTTTTCAGGCCATATAGTCGATACACTGAATTCATCGGGGAATTTGACTCCCTTCTTTATTAGCATGGCCAAGTAATGTTCAGGGTTCCTCTCTACAACAACGTAAACTACTTTCATGGAGTAAGCATCTTGCTCCACATCTTCAAGTTCTTCTTCTGTGATATCTTGGAAAAAGGCTGCCCCACGGGGTTGTTCAATGAATAGAGTAGAACTAGTATTCACGAAAGGATCATTCTCTTGCTCTGTTTCCCAAGCAGGGAATCTATTGATATATGACTCATCAGGTTGAGTTCTAGCCTTAGACCTTGTGTAAGGGCCTCCATGAGGTGTTTGAGACATAGTGCGGTCCAGGTTTTGTAACTAAAACAAGTG